>OY986042.1:63576143-63701143 GCA_963920215.1 Nineta flava
ATATAATATAATATAATATAATATAATATAATATAATATAATATAATATAATATAATATAATATAATATAATATAATATAATATAATATAATATAATATAATATAATATAATATAATATAATATAATATAATATAATATAATATAATATAATATAATATAATATAATATAATATAATATAATATAATATAATATAATATAATATAATATAATATAATATAATATAATATAATATAATATAATATAATATAATAATATAATATAATATAATATAATATAATATAATATAATATAATATAATATAATATAATATAATATAATATAATATAATATAATATAATATAATATAATATAATATAATATAATATAATATAATATAATATAATATAATATAATATAATATAGCCCAATCATGTCAACTTCCCGGCTTTCTTTAGAAAATCTAGATTTCGGAGGATACTCTATGAGAGACGTGCCACGGTCACCAGACCTTTGGCCGTTCGATAGCAGGAGCATTTAGAGAGTCTTAATTTCGAATTCACTCAGGTACTTACCTATAGTTTTCATGAAGTAATTCCTTGGCTGATTCCAAAGGTAAGGTGCTACTTTGACCTAGCTGGTCTCCGTTAAGAAGAGTCCAGTTCCCAGTTCTATCGGACCTGCTCTGTTGCAAAACATTGAAGCAATACTCCACGTGCTCCAGCACATTTCCATCGTTTTTGTATGGACGCCTGGGCTCGTGGGTATATATGGGAATGAGGTGGCTGATGAAACTGCGCGGGTCGAAATGAAAAATGGCAGTCTGAGTGGAACAATTTCACGGAAAATCTCAAACAAGTCAAGCCATGCATCGATAAGAGACCGGCACCTGTAAATCTGAGCCGTAGAGAGAGTGTGGCCCTAACACGTTTGCGAATAGGCCACACTCAAATCTGGCATGCATATCTTTTCTGCGGTGAGGATCAGCCAAGGTGCATTGTTTGGAGGACAGTGCAAACCGTGAGGTATATTGTTGAGGAATGTGAAATCTTTGAACCTTTACGGCAAAGACTACGGCTTCGAAAGAATGTAGCACGAGCATTATCGTATAATGCGAGCTCCGTGAAGAGGATGATTATATTTTTAAATGAACCTCACCTTCTACGGAGACTCTAGGGGAAACATCTGATATTTTATAAAAGTCGTCTCTTTTATGTGTTTTTTATGTACTGCCTCGTACGATTTTATCTTCCTTTTTAAATGTTTTGTGTTTTATCTGTGATATTGTGAGCCCTTAACACCCACAATATCACATTTTATTACACATAGTTTATAAGGTTTATTGTTTTTACTGTAACAGTGTGGGCTCTTTACATCCACAGTTATAAACATGGCTCTTTACACCCACTTTATTTACATTTTTTGTTTTTAAAACTGTATATTGTTATCTAGTTTTTAAGTATTAATTTTTTTTTATTGTTATCTAGTTTTTTAAGTATTTTTATTTCTTGCAGTGAAGGCTTTTTACACCTTCACTGCAACGTTGTTATTTGTTTTTGTTGTTGTTGTTGTTAATTTTTTGTTGTAATTTTTTTATTAATATAGTTTATTTTATGTTATTCTTTTCCTACCTAGTCAATTCATTTGACGAGGTAGTGTTGTGATATTCTGTGATATTGTAAGGTTTGTTATTGTTATGTTTTAACCTACGGGGGCTAATGAGCAAGTTCTCGAAGCCCCAAAAGGGAGGAAGGTCTTATTGGGTAGGTGGGTATTCTGGCTGGCCAGGAGTCCCACACTCTGTGCGCCGATGCATTTCCCACCTCCTTGCCGCAAAAAAAAAATAATATAATATACTTATATTGATAATATAATTGTGATTGTGATCATGAAACATGTAGAACAGGACACATTCCTTGTATTTGATAGCTACTTCGAGTACAGTTCAAAGAGGACAACGCGATCAAAAAGATAGTTAAAAGTACTTCCATGCAACTAAGAGCAGCCACGCCTCCTCTTAGTCGCAACAGTATATTGACCCAAACATGCAATAAATTACAACTAACAAACAATATTTGCAAGCAACTTTTGCAACGTAGTGATTTTCTTTCACAAAAGTTGGTCATTGCTGCTACTGATGCAACCCCAACTGAATTATAAACTCCTGGCGTTGAAGTTTCTTGCCCAGATTTGGAATCTCTACATGAAGAAGCAGATGTTATAATTGTACAGCAGGCTAATTGTCTCTCAAGGTGTGCAACGAACATCATCAATATTTTGTCTAATGACACCGACGTTTTTGTTCTAAATGTTAATTGCGCTATGTGGATGGAGTCTGTTGACAAGGTCAAGTTCGCAGATATAGCAGCAACAGTGCATAATCTCGTAACCCAAGCAAACTCATTGTTAGCAGTACATTGTCTAACTGCCTGTGCCACCACTTCACAATTTTTTGGAATTGGAATGTCTAAAGCTGTAAAAGTTCTGAGATCTGGTGTTGATGTTAAGCATTTAGGTTGTGCAGGATCTTCAATGTAACAATGTATAGCAGAGTGCACGAGCAACGGCTACGAGAAGGTAGTTCACAACATGTCAGACGTTTGATACAAAGTGTGGTTATATAAGCAAATTCCTCCTAAAATTAAGAATCTCCTTCCGACAACAGAGACATTTGAGTTCCATATAAAACGATGTCATTTGCAAGTTTACTCTTGGAACGTAACAGCATCTTCGTTCCATCCACCTTTGAATCCAACTGATTATGGATGGGCAAAGAATGAAGCCACACACTCTTTGGTACCCATACAACTTTTGAGTAACAAAAAGTTGGCATCACTAGAATTGCTGCAAAGTTTAAGATGTAGCTGTTCAAGTAAGAAGCCATGTTCAATAGCAAGGTGCAGTTGTGCACCTTGTGCATTGTGTGGCAATTTAAAGACTCATGAAGCTAATTTTGATGACAGTGACAGTGAAATGTCATCTTCTGATTCTGAATATCCTGTAATCGGATACGCATTTTGTAGTCTGTATCATTGTAAAATATTCTGTAATTTTTAATTAACACTGAAGAAAACTGCACACTTCCTGTTTATTACTTATTTTACCCGTTTAAAAACATATATTATGTTGTATTGCTATCTTATATAGTGTTGCAAAAGTATAGTTTACCGTAATATTACATAGTTTTCACATAATAAACATTCATTAAAAATTAAACTACAAATAATTAATTTTGGTCAGTCGACTCCCTTTCATTTGCAATAAAATGGATGAGTTCTGTTTTTTTGGTCCCCGTGAATTTTGACATTCGATATTTAAAGTTGCCCAGGGGTGAAAATCATAGTTGTACCTTTGTTCAATCTTTGTTAATATTATTTGTTATTTATATAACAAATAATATTAACAAAGATTGAACAAAGGTACAACTATGATTTTCACCCCTGGGCAACTTTAAATATCGAATGTCAAAATTCACGGGGACCAAAAAAACAGAACTCATCCATTTTATTGCAAATGAAAGGGAGTCGACTGACCAAAATTAATTATTTGTAGTTTAATTTTTAATGAATGTTTATTATGTGAAAACTATGTAATAGTTTATATATATAGAAATAAATTTGATTACTGCTCATTGAATGCAAAAGCAGGTAAACGCATGTTCAGTGTTACAAATATATTTTTGATTTGGTCAGACAACATGCATAATATATAATTAACTTATAAGGGATTGAAGTGCACAAAAAGAGTTCTACATAAGCATCACTGGAAGCAAGACGCATTTTATTTGTGTAGAAACAATTAAATTCCTCATTATTTTCAACTTTATTCAAATAATTTCATTAATAAATAACTCATTCAGTTTAGAAAGTGTAAACGGTATTTGTTTTAAAATTAGATATATAGTCCACTATTCAACCAGTTTATTCAATTCCTGAACATTTTGGTCTTTCGAAAGGAACAATTGAAACCATCGAAACATGTTGTGAATTTTATGGATGTTTTTTTTTATGGGTGTATTAATAGATGCACATGTAACATTCAGTTGGTTTATATTTGGTTATTAGGAATTTTGAGGAATTGAAGATTATTGTGCATTATTGAAAAAACATTTGAAAATCTTCATTATAAAATAAAATAAAATTGAGAAACGTTAAATTATGTTTTTTGTTTGTTTTCTTGGTATGTGAAATACCTATATAAAGTTTTGGCGGTATTTTTTTTAAATAATAATATTTGGAAGTTTTTCTATAAAAACATATTTGGAAAAATTATTTATTTGATAAAAAACCACTTAAAAAATTAAGAGTGATTAACTGGAAATTTTGGTTGGCGGAGCTTTGTATTGCATTTTCCAAGAATTGAATAAATATGTTCTTTTTTTATAGAGAAACGCAATTACGTCTATATTTGGTAAATATTGGATATAATTTCATTATAAAACAATATTATTTGAAGAAAAATGGAAAAGCTGAGATTTGATTTTGCTGTGAAATCATCAGCAGATGGAAAGTCAAACATCATATGTATAACCACAATAGCTGCACCTGATGGAAAGGTTTTTGGAATATCAGCCGAATACCAACCTGCAAACCTACACAAAGTAATTTCTACTACTTCCAACTATGACAAGATAAAAAAATCATTATATAAAAGACATCAAACAAGAAAAACATGGATAACCTTGACAAATGATATATCAAAAATATACTTGGATGACGAATAGAACTTACAGTTTAATGATTTTTAATTAGAAGAAATTTCAGAAGAAGGAAGTAATGCTGAATCTATACCTAGTGTCTCAAATAAAATGCTAGAAGACGTGGTAGAGAAATTGCTTGAAAATAAATAAACAAATTCTGAAATTCAAAATTTAGGAAAAATTGCAAAGGATTTTGTTATTGAAAAATTCACTGGCAGAAACTCAAACATATACCATTGGATCAAAGATTTTAATAGGAAATGTGAACGTTTCCAAATAAAAGATCATAAAAAGAAAATTGAAATTCAAAAAACTTTTATGGAACACTCCAATGTAGATTGGTATAGCTGCATGATAATGAAACTAACAGTGAAATCAGAATGGAACAAATGGGAGAAAAATTTTTGTGAGACATTTGCTAAAAAAGGATGGTCACCCATTAGGTATGCTCTGTCGTTTAAATATCAAGCAGGTTTGTTACTTGAGTATGCTTTAAAAAAAGAAAAACTTTTACTGGAAGAAAAAAAATCAATTGATACTGGAAACCTTATAGACCGTATAGCATTTGGTTTACCCAATTATGTGGCGGACAAAATTGACAGAGGAATTTTACAAGGAACAGAGGATCTCTACAATGAGATTGGAAAATATGAACATCATGTTGGAAAAAATAAATACGAAAAAAAAAAAATTACATACTCTGACTCGAAATCAAAAAAAGTAGAAGAAAGAAAACCATGCTCGAGCTATATGCAAGATAAAAAAGCGAAATGTTTAAATATAAAAATCAGACAGTCGTGAAAACTGTACATAACGCAGAATTGGAAATTTAATTGAACGAGGAGTATTAATGGTTAGATACATTTAAAAGTAAAAGTTACTATTAAATGATACTCTGAATGTTTTTGGAATTTATGATTCAGGTTCGAATGTGTCATTAATTAATGTAAGTTATTGAAAATACAGACAAAAGACAAAATAAGTGACATTCAAATAGTAAACTTGAAAACTATTCATGGTGAGATGAAAACAAAAGGTTTGGTGAAACTAAAAATAAAAATATATAATATGGAACGAGTTATGAATATTTTTGTAATAGATATAATCTAATCTAATTGATCTAACTGGTCTGGATTGTATCAAAAACTTTAAATTGATGCAAAACGAAGAATTAAAGATCATACAACTTAACAAACCAAAAGAAAAAAAGTAATCTTGACTGAAGATTATTCGAGAAACAATCAAACAAATGTCAAAATTCCTGATGTACTAGGTGACAAAAATGAAGAAAATTTAAGTTTACAATCTGATGTATTAAAACAAGAAAACATACACATAAATCAATGTGATATTAATTTCAATGAACATATTAATTCTGGAGGATTCGAAATGTTTGTAAACCATCTTGACACATACCAACAATCCGAAATTGATAAGTTGATAGAAAAATACAAACAGGTCTTCGCTAAGGATAAAAATGATATCGGTACTGTACGAGATTATAAAGCTCATTTTGATTTGGTGGTAGATAAATATTGTTGCAAACATCCATACAGATGCACAGCTGAAGTTAGAAAAGAAATAGAAAATCAAATATCAAAACTATCAAAGAAGAATTTAATAGAGGAATCTTATAACCCATTTGCTGCTCCAGTAACTCTGGCATATAAAAAAGAAGATGAAAAGAAAACGAGGTTATGCATTGACTTTAGAGAATTAAATAAAATTGTCATCCCTCAATCATGACCTTTTCCGTTGATTGAGGATTTAATGATTAAAACTGTAAACTGCGAATACTTTTCTACTTTTGACATAAATTCAGCATTTTGGCCAATCCCTTTAAAAATACAAAACAGATATAAAACTGCATTCGTCCCACAAGAAGGCCATTTTCAATGGAACGTGTCTCGTGTTTGGATTAAAGACTGCCCAGCTATTTTCCAGAGAATATTGGGAAACATCATAAGAAAATAGGAACTCTCTAGTTTTGCGGTAAATTTCATAGATGATATCTTAATTTTTTCTAAAACTTTTAAAGAACGTGTACTACACATATGAAAATTACTCGAGACAATACTAACGGAATGCTTTAGATTGAAATTTTCAAAATGTACTTTGGCGAAAAAGTACGCAAAATATTTAGGTCACATAATACAAAAACAATTAAGTCAGACCTCTGAAAGATTATTTATCTGCTGTCAAAAACTTTCCAGTTCCTGAAACAAGAAAAATATATGCCAATTCTTAGGAAAAGTAAATTTTCATCATAAATTTATACCACACAGAGCAATTATCTTGGACCCATTACACAATTCATTACGTAAAGATGTAAATTTATATGGACGCCAGAATGTCAGAAATGTTTCGACAAAATAAAAGCATTGCTATATTCAAAATCGATTCTGAATATATTTGACCCTAAACTACCTATAAACATTTACACGGATGCTAGTATCAAGGGAGTGGGAGCTGTGTTAAAACAAGAAGATAAAAACGGGAACAATAAGCCAGTTGCTTATTTTTCGAAAAAATTTACTGAAACTCAAAAACAGAAGAAGGCAATATACCTAGAATGCCTGGAAATAAAAGAAGCAGTAAAATATTGGCAATACTAGCTAATGGGAAAATAATTCATAGTACACTTCTATTATAAATGTTTAGAAAACATGAACATCAAAGCAAGGACTGATGAAGAACTAGGAGATTTGATGTACTATTTATCTCAAAATAATTTCAAAATAAAATATAATCCAGGAAAATCAAACCAGGAAGCTGACTGCTTAAGTAGATATCCAGTTCTAGAACCTAATGATAATACTGATGATTTGTTAAAAGTAGAACATTTCGTAATCCTACAAGACACAAAAGTTGACCAGCATAAAAATCAAAACCTACAAAAATAAAATCTTATATTAGGAGGAAAAAAATCATACTATCAGAAGAACTGAACAAAACTCAAATAAAAGATGTGCACGATTATTATTGTCACATTGGAAGAACCCCGATGATCAACAAAATACACTATTTTACACCGCAAAGAATAGCATCACAAAAATTAATCAAATTTGTAATGAATGTGAAACTTGTATAAAAAACAAATCAAGGAAGAAGTCAAAATACGGATTAATGTCACATTTAGGTCCTGCAACACGACCATTTGAAATTATATCTATTGATACCATTGGAGGCTTTGGAGGATCCCGGTCAACAAAAAAATACTTACATCTTCTAGTCGATCACTACACAAGATATGCTTATATTTACACATAAAAAAATCAAAGCTCCAGTGATTTTATTAAACTAATAAAGAATGTGACACAAAGCTACAATATTGATATGGTATTAACAGACCAATACCCTGGTATAAATTCCAAAGAATTTAAAGAATTTCTGAAGAAGGAAAATATAAGAAAGATTTTCACTGCTGTGGGTACACCATTTTCAAATGGACTTGATGAAATATTAAATCAAACTTTAGTCAATAAGATAAGATGTAAAATAAATGAAAGTGAAAAGAAAATAGCATGGAATAATATTGCACAGAAATGTGTAGAAAAATATAACGAAACAGAACACACTGTTACGAAGTTTGCTCCAAAATACCTTTTTGAAGGGGAAAATGTGAATATTTTACCACCTGAACTTAAATCAAAATGTACAAAAGAAGATCTGGAAAGAGATAGGAAAGTAGCTCTAGAAAACACAATAAAATCTCACAATTATAATAAAAAAATATACGACAAGCGAAGAAAAGAATTGAATTTGGAAGTAGGAGATAGAGTTAACGTAGAAAACGGAAATCGATTAAAAAGGAAGAAAATGGATGAATTGAGGATTGGACCGTACAAAATTTAGAAAAAGATTTCCGATTCAATCTATGAAGTTGATACTGGTCACAAGAAAGCGGAATAAAATTTCTATCATATTACAAAACTATATCCAGCCTTTAATGGATAAAAAATTACAAATAATTGTTTTCTCTTTGAGGGGAGGGAGAGATATAAAGAAACCTCTGATCATGATCTGTAGTAGGCTTTAAAAACAAATTTAACAAAGGTGATTATCTTTCAAACTAAATTTTGAATTTGGAAATGAGCCCGCCTGCATTAATTTTGTGCACACTTTGATTTGAGTGTTTTGATTGTGGCTTATATCATGTCTTTGGGTGGTCTTCGTTTTGTTATAATGTATTGTTTTCTATTGTGGAAGGAACTGGAGGTGTTTGCTATCATCCATTTGGTTCGAATCACCCTATTTATATACATATATATATTTATATATATATATATATATATATATATATATATATATATTTATATATATATATATATATATATATATATATATATACATATATATATATATACATATATATATATATATATATATATATATTGTTGTATTGAAAATTATTGAGAATAATTTTTCTGGATCCAACACATGTTCTAATTTTATTATAAATATTGAGGAAAATATGACGAAAAATATTTAAGAAAATAATATTTTTCTCCTTGGAAAAAAAGGAGTTTTTCCAAGTTCAAAAAGAAAATAATCAGTTTCAATTTGTTTCTTTTCTTTAAACAAAGTTTTTTTCAAGTCGAAACTTGAAGAGTAAATAATAACTGCTTTGGATTTAAAAAAAATTATGTAATTAAGCTAGCTTATGTATCGTAAAATTTGTGTATCATTTTGAATTCGCGCTGTGCATTAAGTGGATAGTTAAATATGAACAAAGCGGGGTGTGATTATGGTTGAAACCTAGGAGAAGCATTATAATTTTTAATTAATTTTATAAATAATTGAACCTTTCTAATAATTGAACCTAACTGAACCTTCTGACTGCGCCCATGGTTGTTGATAAACTAAATTATTCGAGAAACCTCCATGCAAAAATATATTTTCAAAAATATATTTCTTCAAAACAACAACCATGTTCTAGAAAGATCGATGGCAGGTATAAAAAGGCACGACCAGTGCTGATCAAAATCAGTTTAAAATCGACTGTTGTTTGATTCAGTTCAAAGTTTAAAATCGACTGTTGTTTGATTCAGTTCAAAGTTTTAAATCGACTATTGTTTGGTTCAGTTCAAAGTATATAATTAACTGTTGTTCGATTCAGATCAAGTTAAAGATTAAGTTAAAGTTGGCATTTGTACAAGTAGTTCAAAGTTGAAAATTGACATTAAAAAAGTTTTAGAAAAAGAAATTGGATTTAAATTCTTTTAAGAGCAAATAAATCCATGTTCTTGTAAAACCAGGTATCTTGGCTCTCTTTATTCCTCAAAGGAGCGCTGCCCGAACCTGCAACAGATTCCGATACTCGACAAAAACAAAAACAAAATAGTTTAGTAAAAGGTTTCACTAAATATTTTCTAATTGGAATGACACGCAAGTTTTTTAAAAGAAAAGAAAATTTAATTAAACAAAATTTTTACGAAAAAAAAAACCTGGTTTTATTTGCGCTTTAAAAGAATTGAAATCCAATTTCTTTTTCTAAAATTTTTTTAATTTTTCAACACAATGTCAATTTTCAACTTTGAACTACTTGTACAAATGCCAACTTTAACTTAATCTTTAACTTGATCTGAATCGAACAACAGTTAATTATATACTTTGAACTGAAACAAATAACAGTCGATTTAAAACTTTGAACTGAATCAAACAACAGTCGTTTGATTCAGTTAGTGTGATCAAAATGAAATATAATATCTGATATGACTATAGTATTTGCAAAAATTTAATTTATTAATAGCCAAAATCGAACGATGTATAACGATTATAGTTTATAGTTACTATGGAAACGACAATCAAAATTTTTTACAATAAAATATATTTCATGTATTTGTGTCAAACAAATATAAAATATTAAATATCTCTCTTAATATTAGAATAATGGAAAAATGTTTAAGGAATAAAGTTGTAGAAAATCAAGTTTGCTACAATTCATTACTTGATCATTTTTTTCAAACTCTATGTGAACAGAAGAGATATTTGGAATTTTAACTTTCAATATTTAATTGTAAATATTTCTGTAAATATTAGTGTAACAGAAAAATGATTAGAAACAAAATTACAGTAAAACTTAGTACCTACAACTTAACTCCTGATAAATTTTTCGATTTTTCAAATATTAAGGGAGGTGGTCAATTTTTGTGTTTCCCCCTCCCTCTAAACCCCTTTTTTCCTCGTCCGATTTTACCCATTAACAAACTTGACCTTTATTATACCAAAAGCGCCTCAAATACCAAATTTCATTCCAATCGGAAAAAAACTGTGACCGTTAGAGAGTCCACAGACATTTAAAAAAAAGTACATATTTTGAAGAAATTTTTACGAAATTCCAACATTGGTGCAAAACAATAGCTGCATTTCCTTTGGAGGTAATTCGCTTAAAATCTGGACTATTATAATTGTAAAAGAATTAACAATTTAGATCGGTTCATTTGTTTTAACGGGAGTGTACTTGAATCTAGATAGATCATAAGATAGTGAAATGAGTGTGAAAGAAAAATGAGTTCAGTTTAATGGCTGGAGAGGTGTAGCTTATTATTTGCTAGTATCTTATAATATGCTGTATTTATTTGACTTACCTAATATATACATCATCGTAAAACAATTATCAAATGCCATACCAACAAAAAATCGACAAATACAAAAATTTAAAAAATTATTGAAAAAAATTGTTCCAATACCAGCAACTGCTCCAACCGTATTACATCCAATAAGTGCTGGAATACGACCATATCTATCAGCAATTCATCCAAATAACAAACCACCAGCAATAGCACCGCAAAAAAATATTGCTTGAGCAATTGATGGATATGTACTTTTGTCACAAACCCATTCTAACTATAACAAAAAAACAACGAACTCATATTTCGGAAAATTAAGTGTTAACATTCTGATTTTTCTATATATATGGGGTGTCCATATTTTTCACGAAACAAATTAGAGTGCATAAAAATACGTTTTTACTTGATTTTATTTGATTCATTTTTACAGTATCGTAAGAATTGTTTTCACACGTTAAGAAAAAGTACAGGTCATTAAATGGTTTAACGGTAAGAATTCTCCTGCAATGTGTGTGGCAATGTTTGAACTCAGTATCGACCTACACCTTGCCTTCAGACAGTACGCAACGCCGTTGGCGCATTTGACAATTTCATTTGTGTAAATGGCTGTAGAAAATACCACCCACAAAAAGAAAATCCTGGGGAGAAAATTGAGGAATTAAAAGAATGATGTGGAGATCTGCAGTATGTTGGAAATAAAAGATACTCAATCAGTACGAGATGTGGCTGAGATAGTGGGTATTAGCAATGAAACTGTTCGCAAAGTTTGCCGGAAAAATGGGCTTACACCTTTTAAATATTCCAAATGATAGGAGGTATTTCCGGCAGACCATGCTCGTAGAATGGAATTTTGTGAAGTGGTGATGGAAAGGTCTAATCAGGATGAGAATTTTGGAAAAAATATTCTCTTTACTGATGAGTCCACATTTTCATTGCATGGAAAACACAATCCTTCCATTGTACGTTACAGGGCTTGGAAAAAAACAACAGCGATATTTTAATGTCCGTACTCAGTATCCTCAAAAACTGAACGTTTGGGAGGGTATCTTAGGTGATCACTAAATAGGCCATTTTTTTATTGATGGGTCATTAAACAGTGAAAAACATCTCCAATTGCTGCAGACCTCTATTATTCCTGCCATTCGAAACCAACCTGAAGTAAATATGGAAACGATATGGTTCCAACAAGATGGCTGTCCGGCTCATAATGTGGTCAATGTGAATACGTTTTTAACAAACATTTTCTCTGGTCGAATTATGAGTACGCGTTGTGAGATTCGTTGGCCTCCAAGATCTCTAGGTTTGTCTCCTAACGATTTTTTTCTGTGGGGCTTCCTTAAGGAAACCATTTACGCCCATGGCCGAGCATGTGAATTAGCAGAGCTACGAGCAAAAATCCTACAACGGTCAACCTTGGTTAACGCAGAGATATTGGGCACTTGGGCAAGTGCGAAAAAATTTATATGCGAAACAAAAGAAGGTTGAATTTTTGAACCTTTTTTGTAATTTGTAATATTTATTTTGTACATAGTTTATTTGTAATTTAGCGAGTTTTTTCTTGTTTCTAAATTCATTTTAACAGAATTAATGCTTTTATTTTCAGAATAATTAATGTACCTTTGTTAAACAATAATTCAAATTATTGTGTTGCTACCAGATTAGAATTGTGTGTCATCATTACTCACACAATTGCATGAAAAGCATAACAAATTGCATATTATGTATTTTGATATTTACTGTCTCTACAATGTTGTAATGTCTTACTTCCCATACCTAAATGAAATATTGACATAGTGTATAGAAACACTGGCCAGCATATTTCGGAACGATTTAACATTATGGCGTCAATTCATGGCGTCATGAGCACTGTTCAGTATACTGGGTTATATTTCGGAACACACACACAGTATCTGGATTTAATTCTCAAAAAAGAAATTTATATTTTTGAATATACTTAGATTTTTAGAATTTTATTTTTTATTTTATTCCTCGGAATTGATATTTTTTCTTTATTTGTATTGTTATGTTAATGTTATCATTATTATATATAATTTTTATTATATGATTGTGTCAATGTATTCATTGTTTTAGTTGATTTTCGTTTGATGTCAAATAAAAAAAAATAATAATTTATTATGAAAAAATAGCACCACGATAATCTCTATAATGGATTGTCAGGGGGCACTAATTTTTAGATATACTTTATGGCACAATATGGTCTCATACTTTGAGGGTTGGTATGTTTCCCATACCAATATGAAACTTAATGAAAAGATTCTTCAACTTAATTAGTACGATATATGGTTTAGGATTTTTGGAAATTTAAACAACAAGGTGATAATAATAATAATAATTGGCAAGAAGGGTACCGCAAATGGGTCCCTACCACCTAGACCAACAAGGTGATAAATAGGGTATTAAAATTTTACTGTTATGAAGGTAAAAGGTGGGACATAAATTATATGTAACGATATTAAATAGTTAATATCATCCATTTTTGATTCACGCCCGTCCTAATGAAGAGATGACAACTTAATTTAATCACGATTTTTGTTCAGATCAAGGCGGTTACTGAATGTTGATTTATCTTACCAGGTTTAAATAAGATGTTTGAATTACGGTGACATTCTGACTACGGCACTGAGTATTGGTGGAATAATGCCTATTCTTGATGTCCAGAAAACATGTGTGGTTATCTCCATTCGCGGAAACAAACATCAAATAGATAATATTCCTAATAACAACCGAGCTTACTTCGTGGAAAAATAATGGCTCAGCAGCTCTTTTTTGTACATAATCCATCTAGGAACGACGTGTCTAAAATTGGTTGCGAATTCGAAGATTAATTTAAAATCAATAATCGAATTCAGTAAAATTATTATATTAATTTTGTTATTATTGTATCGTTACAAGTACCAGTTTAAATTTTGTGGTAATTATTAATTGTTTCATTGTAGTTTGTATATATTAATTAAAATACTTATATTTGATTAAAAAACCTTTTGACATTTAATTCATGTGTTTGTTGACAATCATCTGTTTTTGACATTTAATTCATAGGCTTATTCCGTAATGGTAACATCAATAAGTTTTTAGTTGGCATTACTTAAAAAGGAGAGGTAGAGATGGATGGTGCTGTGTTCCACCATCATAAACATCATCAAAAGTATGACGTATGCTATTGTAATGATAGAGGAATCTTTTTTATTATTTATTTATAAATTATACTTAGTTAATCTTATCTAGAGCACGGAGTGCGCAAGGACGAGTCTGTTATTAAACAAAATAAAATATAATTTTTTGTTTTTATTCAATTTTATTTAATTTTTTGTTTCTCAGTCATTGCATGATTCTTACAGCAGTAGATTTATGATTGATGATGTTTATGATGGTGGAACACAGCTCCATCAATCCCTACCCTTCCTTTTTAAGTGATGCCAACCTACAATTTATTGCTGTTACCATCACGGAATAAGCCCTAAATAAATTTGATATATTAGCTTACGGTAGTACCAACTGTTGATCGCTAAATTATTGAAACATTTAGTATAATTTTTTAGCGCGTAAATTCAAAACAAATTCTTTCATAATATATCGGATATTTAAGAAAAATTAAGAACAATATTCAATTCGAATCATTATAGCATCATTAATTGTTACATATACGTGCGTAAATTATTAATATTCTACTGATATAAAACATAATGCACTCTTTAAACTAAAATAGTGTCAGTGTTTGTATCTTGAAATAATTATGCACTTTGAAATATGATAATTAAGGAACTATGATTTTGAAACTTGAACTTAGTTATTAAACACGCTAAAACAAAAGAATTAGACAAATTTATAATATTTTTTTAGATGCAACCATAAAGGAAGTAGGATGAGGTGTCAATCTTTGAGAAATTAATTATTAATATGGTAAATATGATTGGAAAAGTGAAAATAGGCATACCTATGCTTTCTAAAGACTAAAGACTAAATAACTAGAAAGAGATTTCGATTGATACGAAATGTGATAAGTATACTCTGTAACCGGCATAATTATTCAATTGTTTTTGAATTCTCGGTAATTTATTGTCAATGAGGTTAAAAAAGGCAGACATAAAATGTTTATTAAATGATTATTTAAAGGTTTGAAAATTAGTGAATATACTCATCAAACTAAGTAACTCCACATGCGTTTTACGATTTTTCTTAAATTCATCTACCGCAGGGGTGAAGCGGGTTGGAAATGTTTTTACGGCGATACATTAAATATGCGTTTTATGATTGAGGTATAGATTTTAAGCATGTATTTAAAATATTCAATTGTAAAAAAACGGGTTTAAAAAGTGAATTATTTTTTAATGGACATTCTCTGACAGCAGGGAAATAATAGCTTACAAAATCTCCGAGTGCGAAGCCACGAGCAATTTTAGCTAGTAAATAAATAAACATATTAATGCGAATAGGTTTATATTACTTCTTCTTGTTAGATGTATAGTACCTACTATCGATTTCAAAAGAGACGTTCTATTTCAAGATTTTACAATTGGTTTGTGCCAAATCCATTCAGCAAGTTTTTCTAATTTCAAATTCCAATAAATTTTTCGTTACTAAAAACATTTTTTTTCGACATTTTAACAATACTACTGCTGATAAGGTACATTTGCTAACAAAATCTACTTTTGGCAAAACATTTAAAAAAAGATTTGGAATAAACATGTATTTGAAAAAATCATCATATTGTGTTAGGTTTCAAAGAAGTGATTACAAGAAATGCTAAAAATTAAATGTGAGTTATAACACACTAGACAAGCAGATAAAATTCACTTCACAAGTGCAAGAACTAGTATTTAAAATTGAACTTTATTCTATTCAAATCTGATTGACAAGCAACTTTACAATAAGTTATGCAAGTCAGTCTGTAACTAACTACAAGGTTAGCCAAAAGTAATTTCATACTGTGAATTGGCCATATTTTTTGTAATTGACATCTAATGCGACTGTGCTTTGACTGTTATGTTGCAGATAGATAGAGAATTAGTTGACTAAAGTAGGATGGATGATGGATGTAAATTCATTTACATTATGATATTTATTTACTCTCTCTATTCACATAATGACATTACTTTTGGCCTACCTTGTAAAGTCAGTCCTTAAAATACAATATGTAAGTCTGTCTGTAAATATAATTTTTTTTCTGTAAATTAATCGGACTCAGCCTTGAATTAAAAAAGAAAAGAGAAATAATAATAATAACCCCTCACGGGGACAACTGGCAGTCCTAGTTGTTTGGGAATTGGCACTCCCGGGGCCTGAGCCAACCCATTTTTATGGTGAAAAAAGCTATGAAAGCCTCGGAAAAAATCCACTGTCCGGGAGTTATCCCCAGGGCACATCTGGAGCCACCGCTGGATGTGACAGTGTGTGACCCGGTGGTGATGAGTTGGTGATCAGGCGGCCATCCGACAGTTAAGAAGTTACAGCCAACGTCGGACGAGACACCCGTGACGATATGTCAGTGGATGTTCCATTACCGCAATCGGAAATGGCCACCACAGACAATACTTCCAGGAGGTGCATGCAGTAGACAGATGAAATGAATCAGTTCATACTGCGAATCTATCTGGAAGTGACCTGACTTGAACAGGACAAAACTGGCTACAGTCAAACACTACACAAACAGTGACTCGCTGATCAACGCCACACAATCATCACACATACGCTCATTCCAACTACAATACAAAACCAAATTAGACAACAAGTACAACACCAACTACAGACCATACACAATACAGACATAATACAAATGGATACACAGACAACACAAACAGCCGAAAATGACAACACTAGCAATGATAATATCTATCTATGATAACATCTATCACACACATCCAAATTTCACTCATCACTGCGTTGGCGGAATTCACACATTTAGACCCTACACAGAAACACAAACTACCTAAACAACACCATTCAAGCAATCTCACCAACATGGTCACCACACTTAGCAATTAAAGATTACCAAAATACTTATAACAGGACCCAACATTTACAGATTTACACAACATCTTTTACTGCAGAGCTGTTGCAGCAGTTACGTGTAATTGTTTCCAGGTAACATCACCCTTAAACACATATAACACACGCACTACACAAACACGCGCACCGGCTTGAGAAAAACGTTTAAATTATCGTATTACGAGTATTAGGTGGGACCTAGGCCGGATCACACAATACATACAAGGAACACGTTCACAAAAACTCACCAAACACATACAAAACATCAAAACAACATACAAAATATACTCCAAATACGATGAACATAACATAGCTCTAGAGGAATTTACACACTACACACTACACCAAAAACTCACAGTATACTCTACAAGACTCAAACGATACAAAGCTGCACACACACGCAAAATACACAATACTCAATTCCAACACAACCAAAAATTTTTCTACCGATCACACACAAAGAACAACACACCACAACCCGACACACAACCACCAACAGAACACTCACATCTTTACATATGGGTCTGGTCTTTGGTCCGAGGAAGTTCAGCACAATGTTGAAACCTGTTGGATCGAAGACGAGATCCACAAAATAAACAAAACTATACACATGACACAAACAACAATTACTACACAAGACATATAAACAACACTAAACAACACTTACACAACTGGAGGAGCCCTGGAGTGGATCAAATACACAACTATTGGCTGAAACACTTTACATGCACACACGAACACCTCGCACGACATTTTACACAATTCATAGAACACCCTCACACCACACCTCCTTTCTTAATGAAGGGCATCACTTACATGATTCCGACGGATAACGACACAATAAATCCAACCAAATACAGACCCATCACATGCCTATCTACACTATACAAGTTACTCACTACATGCATCACACAAAAAATTTACACACACATTACAGACACCATCCTCGCTGAGGAGCAAAAGAGGCGTCGGAAACTATCGAGAGGCAGTTAGGAGCAACTTATTATAGACTCGGTGGTGGCGGAACAGGCCAAACACAAGAACAGAAACATGTACACAGCTTACATAGATTACAAAAAAGCATTTGATTCCGTGCCGCATTCCTGACTGCAGAGAATATTTACCTAATACATTACGGACAACTACACTACATTTAACACATAATAACACGACCATCACCACAGACACCATACACATGAGACGAGGTATCTTCCAGGGAGACTCATTGAGTCTTTGGATCTGCCTCGCTCTTAATCCACTATCACACACACCAGGTGAAGTTCGATATGGAAGAAAGGACCGAGCTATTTACAAAGTAAATAGCTCTAGACTTCAGATAATAGTTGCTCTTTGAAAAGTGATGATATCCCATTAAAGATCCGAGCTATTTACAAATTAAATAGCTCGGTAAACTATTAACTAAAAAAATTAATGAGGGGTAAATTGATTAAATGTAAGAAAAAATTTTGTTGAAATTTATTTCATAAGTTTTCCCTTAGTATGTTTTTAAAAGTCAACAGCTATTTACTTTGTAAATAGCTCGGTCCTTTCTTCCATATCATCACTTTTTAAGAAGGAACTATTATGTAAAGTCTAGAGCTAGTTACTTTGTAAATAGCTCGGTCCTTACTCTCATATCATCACTTTTTAAGAAGGAACTATTACATTAAGAATTTTCCCGAAAACTCGTCCATTTATTTCTTACATTTATGTTTTTGGTCGGATACTAATTACTTTCCAATTAAATAATAATCATTCAATCATAATCATCATAATGAAATGTAAAATTAATTTAATGGATAATTAAATATACAATTATTATTAAATAACATTAAAGTATTAAGGGCAAGTAAAAAGTAATATATGCATACAACTACTACTTACGGAAACTAATAATAATTATGGAGGCCACATTTAAATAGACTTTCGGTCATTATTATGTGTAATTTTATATTTTATTAAGAATTTTTTAAAGTAATTAAAAGTATTGTGCACTCGATAGTATCATTTTAATTTAAAAAAATAAAATACACGTTCAGCGGTTACTTTTTTTGATAACATATTCCATATTACCCAATTTACAAACTATGAAAAATATAATACTTATATTCACGTGTGTGAACTTGGCCCAGCATTTTTGGAAAATCGAACATTTTAAAGTAGTACTGAACTATGCTCAATGTGTACTAACTTGTGCCGTAAATCTCAACCTCCTTACCCCAACAGTTTTCCGGGAATTTCGGAAAACCAACTAAAAGCTTGCCCAGTACCTTTGGAAAATCAACATTTTTTAAATAAGCTGAATTGTGCTGAATTTATGCAAACTTGTGCCGTAAATTTCAATTTCCTAGCTCCAACAGTTTTCCGGGAATTTGGGAAAAACTAAATTACACTATCCCAAAACTTTTGGAAAATCAATTTTTTTTAATTGTGATAAATTATGTGTGCTCAGTTATGTTGTATTCAGTTTAAAAAAATGTGGAAAAAAGGAAAAATGCAAAAAATATTTTACGAAATTAAATAAAAAAAAAAATTAACTTTTGTTTAATACAAAATAAAATCTATCTCTTCTGCTCAGTTTTTCTAGTTTTTTCCTAACTTGTGCCTTAAAATTCAACCTCGTAGTCCCAACCAAATTACCCAGTCCAGCAATTTTGAAAAATCCAAATTTTTTGACATGTGCTAAATTGTGCTCAACTTGTGCCTTATTCAGTTTAAAAAATAAAAATTAATATAAATGGAAAATATTTTTCGAAAAATAAGATTCAAACAAAAAACTTAAAATTAAGAATTTTTAAATCCAATGAATCTGTTAATTGTGCTGTCGTCTTGAGCCGAACTTGCGTCGTAAATGTCAATCTCCTTACCCAAACGATTTTCCGGGAAATCAAGAAAAACCACATTACACCAGCACAGCATGTTCAGAAAATTAACATTTTTCGAAATGTACTGTATGTGTGGTAACTTGTGCTCATAGAAGTTATTGTAAGAAACTCCTGTGGAAAATTTCATGTTTGAAAATCCACCGGTTTAGGTTGCCCGTTGTCTCCTAGTTAGTCAGTCACAGTTTTAATAATGTCCATTACGCCAGCTCAAAAACCTGAGCAGAACACAATTATTATAGTCTCATAATAAGACGCTAATTAAAGGCTAATTAAATGCCCTAAATAAAAATTAAATCTTTGTTGTAGTGCGTTACCGCGTGCTCTGCTAGCTTAATGTTAAGCTACCAGAGCATTATTTAAAAAATCCATTAATAATATTGTATTTAATATCAAATTATTAACCTAATTAAATGCTAATTAACTTGTCTAATTAAAAGCTCACGGCTCTTTGTTGTATCGTGTAACCTCATGCTCTGCTAGCTTAATGTTAAGCTAGCGAAACAATATTAAAAAAATCGATTAATTATATTGTGCTTAATATCAAATTATTAAGCTAATTAAATGCTCTAACAAAAAATTCAATAATCTTTGTTGTACTGTGTAACCGCATGCTCCGCTAGCTTAACCAGCAGAGCCATATTTAAAACAATCAATTAATTATATTGTATTTAATATCAAATTATTAAACTAATTAAATGTTCTAATAAAAAATTAATTGCTCTTTTTTGTACTGTGTAACCGCATACTCTACTAGCTGAATGTTGATCTAGCAGAACAATGCTTTAAAATTAAATAAAGTAATTATGCAATGATCGTAATGTTCTTCAGATAATTAAATGCACTAATTAACAATTGTTCTTTGTTTTAGAGGGACAAATAAATCTCCTCTCCTAGATAAATCCCATTCAATGCGTGGGCCTTCAATGAGTGGGTATCGACATATTTAATTTTACTGGGGTCTTTGAAAAATTGGTTCCTGGACACCTCAAATTAGGCCGTTCCAAATATGAGTTCTTAATAATATGATATGAAAATCATCCTTATCGCAGTTTTCAGTTCAGTCACATTAGCAAAATTGTGTGTCTTAAAATAGGCAGGAAAATATAGTTTAAACAGATTGGAGATCCCAATACATATTTTTAGAGTGAGTTAAACGGTCCACAAATTGGGTTCCGTACTCTGTAGTGCGTACTCTGTAGTTCCGTACTCTGTAGTGCGTTACCGCACTACAACAAAGAGCATTTATTTTTTTATTTGGGCATTTAATTACCGTCTAATTATGAGACTATTATAATTGTGTTCTGCTCAGGTTGCTCTGCTGGCAAAATGGACATGTTTTATTAAGTAGATTTAGTTGTTGTTGTTCTTTTATATTAATTTCAGCTATTCAACGTTTATGATGTTATTATTAGTTATCGCGAGAGTGATAGTTTTCTGTTTCCCACGTAATGGTATTGTATACATCATAAAACGCAATATAGTATGTAATCATATCAAAACATATACTATCAAGTATGGGTCAAACTCAAATGCATCGACTTGGTTTTAATTTTTTGAGCCATGATATGAAAATCTGATGTAATGACCTGATATTGTATCTGGTCTTCCATAACGAACTACCGCTCTTACGAAAGAGAATGATTTTCCTAGTAGCTGTAATATTTTCAGAAAATCTTCTGTTTTTTTCAACCAGATCTCGATGGGGTCACATTCGACTATGATTTGGAATCCTTAAGTCAAATTTCTATCTTGTCTTTGACCTCAGCAAACAGCCGACATTTTAAAAGGTATACCATCGGCTGTCGCATTGGCAAGACAAAACCTGTCGTACTTTTCTAGTACGTATACATTAATAGGTACAATGAGGTATTTCCGAATTGTTGCTTTAGAACACAAGTTACAATCTGCCATTTCCGTATAGCTTGGATTTTCAAGACCTTAAAGCTTATTAAAATAATCAAAGAGAAGTCTAGGTTTTTTGATTATTTTAATATATCTTTATTTATATGACTTTCTGGTCATGTGAAAACAACAAATTCCGCAAATTAGCGGAAAAGTTAAACTTACTATCAGTAGATGTACATTTTTTAAGGAATAGGAACAAAATTTGAAATGTAAATTCAAGATCTTGTTGTTCAGGTTTTATTCAAACAGTTTCAAATTTTGTAACAAAAGGGCTCTTTCTTTATAAATTTTGTTGGAGCATTTATTGTTTATAAAATTCTGCAAAAAACGCTTAAACGCTGATATGGAATTGTATACTACTTTTCTGTACGTATCATTTACGCACGCGCCAGCCAGTATGGACGTAAGACTATCAGGGCCAAATGTATTCTGAATAACTGGTCAACTCAAAGTCTGGACACGCATCTAAGTTGGTTCTTGTTTTCGTGGAACATGACGGATTATTATTCCTCCAGTTGAGTTTGAAGTTCAGTTCTGTTTCATAAGCACTCATACAACGTCCACCGGCAAGGTGAACAGAAGATTCGTCTTTGTTCGGCTAACACATCGCTTTTGACCTTTTGGTTGTTTTCGACATAATCAGAAATCTGATATAGGTCATCATTGGGAATGGATTATACAGGCGTCATAGAGATAGTTTGTAAAATAACCGTATTTGGAGAAAGTACAACAGTTGTAGTTCCTACAATTGTATTTTAAATATTTTGACCGTAGTATCAAGAGGGCTGTTCATGCAGTCAGATGAAGCTACGGTCGTGTTACTTTCTTCACCCATGGCGCATGCCTGTGACGCAACGGCTAGTTTCGCTCAACCTTCGAAAAAACGCAAATGTGTAGCGACAAACATTTCCGCCCGCATTGGCCGTGAAGAGTTTTTTAACATAACGTACTTGATTTCCTTCATCTCCGATTCAACAGATGCAGAGCTGAGGGTTATTTCTCCATACCCAAAAAGTGGTACCATGACACCTGTGAAAAATAGTAAAAACAGTGGAAAATAGTACAGCTAATTTTTGAGTTTGGTACATAGTTCCAGGACGTAATAAGTGTTCACTTGAACGCCTGTACCTGACAAAGGTACCGTTTCGCAAAAACTGTCGATCAAACTAGGAGCCCACGTAATGACATTACAACTAACTAAGTTCAATAAATAATCGCTTGAAATAATCGCCTTCTTCCGAAACTTCCTCCTTTACTTCTACTTGAAGGATACTATTGCTCCCACTTGAAGGATTGAAGGAACGTGCACGTTCAGAAGGCATCTTATTGCCTTGACTGTCTTACCCTTGTCTTCGCCGATGGGCACGATAGCAATGAGCTTGGTGAAGTTTCGGAATTGATTAAAATTTGTTTGTTTCTCTCACAATGCCATTGCATACAAAGAAAACTTTTGTCCTTTGGGATTAAGACTCGCTCAGAAGTTCCAACGTAACAAGAAATGGAGTTAGAGGCCTATGTCTAAGTGCATAAACACTTGGGGACATGAATTCCAGGTTTATTTAATATCAAGGAGTAACAAGTTGATAAGTAAGCCTTGAGATTTGGGCTTTGTCCAAATGCTTTAGTAATACTGTTCAGCGATGCTTTATCAAAATCACACACTGAAAAACCGGCATTTAGTATGTGTGTGTTTTGGCGACTGCCTGATATATGTAAATATGTGGTTTTATTAATTAAATTAAATACTGATATGAAAAAATTAACTCGTCAACCAGGAATCGAACCTCGGGCCTCTGGATATCTAGTCCAGTGTGCTATCCATTACACCAAAGACGATTGTGTGTAACGGCCAATTTTCTCATATTATTCCAATTTTTTTTAATATATATATTTTTTATATATTTATTAAACAGTACTGAACTTCTGTTGAAGTGAAATTTTTATTTAATATTTGTTTATTTGTGTATACTTTCGTGTCAACATACAAGTGTTTGTCCAAATTCCTTTCGGTTACGTATGACAAACTGTAGGAGACTATAGCGTATACTCGACACATTTCATTGTCATTGAATTTATTAATTAAATTATATACTGATATGAAAAAATTAACAAGTTGAGACACGACACTCCAATCGCACAGACGAATTGTTAGGAAGCTTATTGGCAATGATACTTTTGAAAGTTGCTTTGCAGTCTGAGCATTTTGCATCCGCTGTCGCATAAATTACTGTCTCAGAAATCGTACGCCTTTTAAACATAATCGTGCATGGTAGTTTTGTTTTTTCGAAGATAAGTGCAAACATCTTGGTCGTCCATCTTTTTCGTCTCAGAGAGCTGTAGTTTCGTTGGACCTTCGTTTTCAATTGGAAAATAATTTTCTTGCAATCGACATCGTGCCACGTTTTAAGTGGTATATTCATACCAAAGTTAACATATCCGTGCCATCTTTTGACTCGTTCAGATATTTGTCATTGCCCAACGAAGATGATGCGATGTTCCTGATATATTTTTAATCTTGGTACGAAAGAAGTTCCTTGTATCGAGAAGTTCCTCGAATACCGTATCTATTTTGCAGTATAATCTAATCGTATATCTATACTTGGGTGACATTGCTCCTTCCAACAAATCGCTGAGTTCTTGATAATCACCAGAACTTGGAAGAACGGCTCGTTCGTATTCATCCAGGAAGTGACGAAAATTCAAGCTTAGTAAAAGTTGTTTTAAACCATTTATCGGAGATATTGATGTCGAAAAAATAATCGTCTGATTTTAATTTCTTATAGTTTATTATTGATACGTAAACTTATAGCAAATATTCAGCCTTAGCTACTATCAGTTATGAAACATACGAATACTAAACGTATTTATACGTTAATTTGTTGGTTCGTATTATGCTTTTTACAAATAAAAACAATAATATTTAACACCAGTTAAAATTATTGCCTTAATTAATTAGAAAATCTGTACACTAAACCAAGTCAATAGTATGAAGTCAGACATTGTCACATATAATAGCTATCTTAAAGAACATGTCACCACCTACATCATGTCCTACACATGTTCTGCATGAGTAGCACTGAGGTAATCTTCGACAAGCATAGCCTAAATATTTATAAGTTGATTGAGTGTGTAACATATATAAATATCTAAAAAACAAAAGTCTTTACTCACCGAGCATTGCAGAGCCGAATCTACTAAGAGTGGAACCACACTAAGGCCGATCACGGTTCGTTCTTGGTTCGATCTCAGTCTTGTAAAATATTATCAAATAAGAAACAATGTGTACATTCATACTGCCCATAACAGTCAAGTTCCGGTCGAATTGAGAATAACCATTTAAGTATAATCGATCGCACCGAGAACCAACCGTGATCGGCATTATAATGTGGATCCACCCTAAAGCTAGAAACGTGAAATTTCGACAGTAGATTCCTTTTGTGACGTAAGTACCCGCTATGAAAGGAAATTCAACACATAAGAAAGTTAAATTGGGAGTAAAAATTTGGTTGGTGACCCATTTTTTTTAAAGTTAGAAACATGAAATTTGGAACAAATGTTCCTTGGAGAGTGTGAGGGTGCTTGAGAGTGTGAAGGGATTATTGGATCTTGGCTTCTTGGAAATGTAAAATTAAATGCTTTAAAATAAAAAAAGTAATAATACAATGATAGTAATGTGCTCCAGATATTTAAATGCACTAATTCAATTAAATGTTCTTTGTTTTAGAGGGACAAACAAATCTCCTCTCCTACATAAATCCCATTCAATGCGTGGGCATTCAATGAGGGTATCGACATATTCAATTTTACTGGGTACTTTGAAAAATTGGTTCCTGGACACCACAAATGAGGCCGTTCCAAATATGGCTCTTAATATTAATATATAAATCATCCTCATCGCAGTTTTCCATTTTCATTTCAGTCACATGAGCAAAATTTTATGTCTTAAAATAGGAAGGAGATCCCAATACATATTTTTAGAGTGAATTAAACGATCCAAAAATTGGGTTCCGTACTCTTTTTTCACTAACCCACCCATTTAAAAGATATTAGAGGTGAAACTTTGAGGAATAAAAAAAAAACTTTTTTTTCTTCTAAATTTTATTAGAATTTAGCATTAGAAAAAGAGTAATACATATTTCCTTAGTAAATTAACTGAGTTACAAAAATGGTCTCTTTTGTTAAAGCCATTAAAAGATAATCGCAAACAAAGTTCAGGTCATACCGATTTAAATCTCTTTTTAAAACCGTATATATAATTTTTCAGTTGAATTTTGATTCAATTAGCATTTAAGCGCTTACAATTACCGATTTAACAAAAGAGACCATTTTTCTAAATCCATGTTTTTCTTTCATGCATTTAGATTAGTCATTTTCTAATGCTTACCAATCAGCGAAGTAAAAATTTAGAGGCATAAACCATTACATTTTTTAATTCTGCATTAAGTTTGACCTCCAATGTCATTTGAATAAAATGAGTAAATGAAAAAGTGTATGACACCTCTTTTATAGATCATTTAATTCCCTATAAAATAATGTATCGCTTTTATTTTATTTATTTATTTTTATCAATGAGTTATATAATTAAGAAGCAAAAAAAGTGTTTTTTTATATTTTCTTCAAATTTTGATCTACAGAATCATTTGAATGATTGGGTAAATGAAAACGTGTAAGAGATCTTTTATGGAGAGTAAAAAACAAAAATATATATTCGGATTTCCTATGTGTTTCCATATTTTGCGCATGTGACTGAAGTGAAAATGGAAAACTGCTTTGAGGATGATTTTTACATCATATTATTAAGAACTCATATTTAGCACGGCCTTATTTGAGATGCTAATTTTTCAAAGTACCCAGTAAAAATTTAATATGCCGATCCCACTAATTGAAGACCCATGCATTGAATGAGATTTATCTAGAAGAGGGGGTTTATTTGTCCCTCTAAAACATAGAACAATTTATTGTCAATTAGCGCATTTAATAATCTGAAGGACAGTACGATCAGTGCTTAATTACTTTTTTTAATTTTAAAATATTAGGCTAGATCAACCTTCAGCTAGCAGAGCATGCGATTATGCAGTACAACAAAGAGTAAAACATTTAATTAGCATTTAATTAGCATAATAATTTTATATCAAGTACAATACAACTAATTTTTTAAATATATGGCTCTGCTGGTTAAGCTCGCAGAGCATGCGGTAACCGACTACAACGAAGAGCATTTAATTTGTAATTAAGACATTAATAAGCATTTTATTAGCATCATAATTTGATATTAAATACAATATAACTACTTGCTTTTTAAATATGGCTCTGCTGGTTAAGCTAGCAGAGCATGCAGTTACAAAGTACAACAAAGAGCGTTACATTTTTTTTTAAGCATTTAATTAGCTTAACAATTTCAGATCAAAAACAATATAATTTCTCGATTTTTACAATATTGCTCTGCTAGCTTAACATTAAGCAATAAGCAAGCAGAGCATGCGGTTACACGATACAACAAAGAGCAGTGAATTGTAAATTAGGGCATTTAATTAGCATTTAATTAGCTTAATAATTTGATATTAAATACAATATTAACAATTGATTTTTTAACATGGCTCTGCTGGTTAAGCTAGCAGAGCATGCAGTTACACAGTACAACAAAGAGCATTCAATTTTTTTTAGAGCATTTAATTGCCTTAATAATTTGAGATCAAAAACGATATAATTACTGGATTGTTAAAATGTTGCTCTGCTAGCTTAACATTAAAAAGATATTTAACTTTAAAAATCCAAAAAAAAACCGTGAACCGACAAGCCCACAATTCGTGAAGCTAATGATTAAAATGTGCTGCCTATACTAGATATCCTTTAAAGTTGATATTTGACATATAGTTAGGTCTAATAGAAAACCCGAAATAGAAAATTTTGGCATCTTTAGTTTTTATAAATTTAATATTGTAAATGCACATACTAATAAACTTCAATTTTATTGGTCTCGATATAAACTGCCTAGCATCTAAAAAAAAGTTAAAATAATTAAATCAGCTGTATTTGAGGCTCATTAATTATCAATATATCAACGCAGTATCAAGTTAGTAGTAATAATATCCTAGTTTTAAAAAAGATTCTAAAAAAACACGCTTTTTGTTATAAAAAAATTCAATTTTGACCTTGTTCCGTCCTCTCCTAAGGATGGTAAAACCTTTTCGTGGTGGAGAGGCTCAAGTGCATCGATGACGGGCTATGCTATGCCGTCGGTAACTATTTTACTGGCAGGAACACCCATGCCGGACAGAATAGCCTTGAGAAGCACGACCAAGAAACCATGAAAAATCTACGGTACGAGGCATTGCGCTTAGAGAAGTCGAAGGCTAGGGTAGCAGGGTTAAATGCTGTCATAAACAATCCCTTTTGAGCAACTGGCGAACTTCATTGTATAAATGCCCACCCCATCAAGAGGCCGATGGGGTAGTACACGGCCCGATTTACTCGTAGGACCAAAATGGTAAAACACTGTAAATAAAAAATAACTCTGGGTCTCAAATCCCCTCAAAAAGTTAATCAACTGAGGTTGCACAAGCTAACATCGCCGAGACGCAAAACATGCAGGTGCATCCAACCCAGCAAGAAATCTGCACAATTTTCTTTAAAAATATGTTAATTTACCACCCTCTTCGTTTATTTTTTCTCGGGTGCCAATTTGTAAAGGTAGATGATTGATATATTAAATAATTATTATTTAAATAAATAATAAATATGTATGAAAGATATAATTGATCTTTATTGATTTGATTTATGAAATATTATATATTTTAATATGTAAATTATCAAGGTTGTTAACATTCAAAGCAACCGTGATAATAGGAGTAAGTTATAGTTGTTATGCAACAAATAAAAATGAAGAACAAAATTATAATAATAATTTAATGAAGAAGCGATACCGCTACAAACTCCAGAATCCTTTCCGGAAAGTGGAAAAGAAAACTCTCTCGGGTGCAGCCCGGAGAAAAGCAGCAGAAGAGAAAGCCAGGGCTGAGAAGACCCCGATTCCTCCGATATTGAGGAAAATCCGGATAAAAGACCCTACAGCCCTGTTTTTCTCAGAAATAGTGATACCTGGGGGTCCAATGCAGGAAATCAACCCTTGGAAAACCCACAGGAGAAGAGGTCGATATCTGAAGATGGCTCTCCGAGCCCGAAACAGATCTCGAAAAAACGTAGAAAGGGGGACAGACAAGTCCTCTAAATACCTTTGCTAAAACCGCCTCAACAACAAAGATGTGCATTGCATTGCGGGGGTATGCTAAGGTCAAAATGACTCAGGAACAGTCCTAAAGGATGCAACTCTCGAGGCTACTAACCCTCATTAGCCAAGAGCTCGTTGACGGCCCACAGTATCGGGGTTGCCACCTTTACAGGCGGCCCTAGTTGTGCAGTGCATAGGTACAACAGCCATCTACTGGAAAATGGAGAGCGTCCCAAATATCAGGCCATGGGAGGAAACTTTTCGTCGAGATTGCAAGAGCCCTGATCAAAAGTTCTGCTGTATTCTCCCCAGATCTTTAGCATCGTTGAAACGGCCAAATAATCAAAACTCTAGGAGCGCAGAATGCAAACCTGCGCACTGAGGAGTCGCTTATTATCAACAAAACGAGGGCCGATGTGGGACACACCATTAAGCTAGAAGTGAGTGCAGCAGATCTAGGGTTGATTCAGGACCGAGGGTTTAAATTATAACTCGGGTTTGGTCACGTCAACCTTAGGCCACTGAAAACATCAGAGAGAAAAAATAATGTTAGATCTTCGGATGCTTCAAGTAAACCTCCAGTACAGTAAGGCGGCCTCCGCTGTCTTCTGTCAATATGAGCTGAATAGGGGAATTTCCATAGCTCTGGTCCAGGAACCTTGGGCTGTGAACAGAATAAATTAATTACAATAAAACCTCAGAGAAACCCAGAACTTGCATTTATGCAAGAAAGGACATCAATGTATTGCCGCTGTTAGAGTTTTGTCAGAGAGATCTTACAGCGGTCAAAGTAAAATACAACATGGGGAACGAAACTGAAGTGGTAATCATCGCTTCGGTATACCTACCCTTAGCTGCATGTACTACACCACCATGAACAGAAATGGAAGACCTGATCCGGTATTGCGAGGCAAAAAACCAACAACTGATCTTTGGATGTGATGCAAACGCGCATCACAATGCATGGGGAAGTACAAAACCCAAATATAACAGATGAGTGCCTATTTGATTATATCATAGCTAAGAACTTAGATATAGTTAATAAAGGCAACAATCCGACTTTTGGAATAAAGTTTGGCAGCAAGTCATTGATGTAACACCGAGCGCTTATGAAATCAGTGGAAAAATCAAGAACTGGCTAGTATCCAATGAACCATCTGCATCGGATCACAGAAAACTGTATTACAATGTGGATGTGAGAACGGATCAATGTAATGTACACTATCGGGATCCGAGGAGAACAAATTGGGATAAATATACATCGACACTAAACTTCAAACTCACCACAATTCCAAAATAAGTTAAAACAGTATTGGATATTGAGCGTACTGCAACTGAGCTTCAGCATGCAATAATTAACTCCTTCCAAGAAAACTGCCTGGAGGTCTCAAAAGACATCAGCAAGTCAACTTGTTGGTGGAATGAGAGCCTAAGGAGCCAGAGGTGAAAGGTTCGCCAGCTATTTACCAGAGAAAGGAAGATAGGGAACTGGGATAACTACTATGAAGCCCTTATCGAATACAAAAGGTGTCTGAAGAAAGCCAAAATGGACTTAAGGAAGAAGCTCTGTCAAGATGTTGAAAACACATCTGAGGGAGCAAGACTCGATCGTATCCTAGCGAAGTAACCCGCTGACACTATCGGGTCACTTCGTAAACCCAATGGTGAGTATACTAGCTCCACGAACGATGCATTCGAGACACTGATCCAGATTCATTTTCTGGATTCGGTGGCAGTGGACGGTAAAAATCCTTCTCAAGAGCAGCTTAACCAGGGTCTCCCACCGACAAGCGAGGCCTGTAGAAGAGCAGCGATTGCCATTAACTCATGCCATAAACTCATCCTACCCCTACAAAGTACCGGGACCAGATGGGATATACCAAGTGCTTTTACAAAAAGGACAAAGCATCTTTTAACTCTGCTTGGTGATATATTCAGGGCAAGCCTGGCTACAGATTATATCCCAACAGTATGGAGGCCAGTAAGAGTTACCTTCTTGCCAAAACCGGGGAGGCTTAACCTATCCACGGGAAAGACAATGGAACGACTAATAGGATTTCATTTGGCTCAGTGAGCCTTGTCGAGAAATCCTCTTCATATCAACCAACACGCGTATCAGGTGGACAAATCCTATGAATCAGGCCTCCACAACTTAATATACATGATTGAAGAGGGATTCGCAAGAAAACAAACTTCCATGTCCGTTTTTATTGACATATAGGGGGCATTTGACAATACCTCTTACAATTCCATGAATGATTCTGCAAGTCGACACGGAGTAGAAGACACCTTTTGCAGGTGGATGAACTCTATGCTGATAGGAAGAAGAATACAAACTTCCCTTCTTAGAGACTTTGTCCTTGTCAGAGCCACAACGGTATGCCCGTAGGGTAGTCCTCCCCACTCCTATGGAGCCCGACAGTGAACAGCTTAATAACGTACCTCAACCAAAAAGGATACTTCACACAGGGATATGCGGACCATATTCTAATTTCAATCCAGGGACCCTGTGAGGCACAATTTTGGAGCTAATGCAAGACGCTCTATGATTCGCACAGGAGCAGTGTATAAATCAAGGATTGAAAATAAACCCTGGTAAGACCACACTGATTCCATTCACACGAAAAACGTGGATAGCATTAAACCACCCATCCTCTTCGGTGAAAGACTACAGATTCCAAGGGAAACCAAGGGAAGTCATGTTGGACTCTAAACAAACATGGAACCCTCATCTGGAATGCATGACAAATAAGCGCAAATCTTCTCTCATGCTTTGCAAGAGAGCATGTGAGAAAGTCTGGGGTCTAAAATGGTCCACTGGCTTAACACAACAGTAGTGAGGCCCATTATAACCAATGCTGCTCTTGTGTGGTGGCCAAAAATTAACCAGATTACAGCATGCAAAAAGCTGTCCAGGTTCCAAAGACTGACCTGTTTTTGCATCACTGGATCCATGAGTAGTACACCAACAACTGCCACGGAAATCATACTGGGACTGCTTCCCCTAAGCATTTTTATAACAGCTAAAGCGAAATCCAGCGCCTATAGACTGTCTTAAATAACTACAATAAAAACTGGATTAATCAAAATCTGGATGGACATGCAAGGATCGTGGGAACATCAATTATCTCAGACCCCGTCTTTGAAATGGATATAGATATACTTCCCAAGATATACTCTTTCTCAAAACCATTCACTGTAGTATGTGATAGGGCCATTTGGTCGGAAGGAGAATCATCCTATCTTAAGAAAGGAATCATCTGGTATACAAACGGATCAAAAAGTGGGTGATCCGTACTTTCTTTTCTGTACCGCTGTAAAGACGAGCTACCCCAATAAGGGTTAGGCAGACTGGGCTTACCAGGGTATACAATAGAGTGACAAAGGTTTCGTATTAGTAGAAATAAGGGCCTTTCTAGAAGTTTTTTAATCATATAAGTCACTTGTACAACCCCTTGTTGTACGATTTTCTGGCTAGATGGCATCTACAAGGCTTGTATTTCGAAAAAAATGGAGAAAGGTCAAGGTCGTCTTTATATCTGTAGGAGAGCTTCTGTTTGAGACACTTAAGAGGTTCGTAGATGTGTATTTTGAATCATTATGAGGATAATATTTGGTTATCAAAATTGTGTAGTTTTTCTTTTATTTTAGAGTTGTAGAACAAAAGGCTTATCATCGGATGGATACAGCGTATTTAAATGAGTGTCTAAGACTGAAAACTTTAACGTACAGAGACATCTATACCGATAATTGAGCAACAATAAAATCTCTTATTTCAGTGTACTAATATAGGCAACTCTGAATAGCCGAGCCTCTCTATATGAGTTGGCAGCTAAGTTGAATGTGCACATAATATGGAATGCCGGGTCATAAGAACATTCTGGAGAACTGTAGTGTTTATAAGTGGGCCAGAAATAGGTGTGCAATTTGTGAACTGCAGGCTACTCCTGAAAAAAAAATTAGGCAAGACCGATATAGAGTGCCGGAAGCAACATATTTGTGGTAACATCCAACATATCTGACCATAATATCCCAAGACGTTCCGAAGATGTAATCTCTCTATGAATATCAACAATAGACAACGTTAAAGCAGCCATCACACACTGCCTGGTGACAGACTTTTGAAATTGTTGGAAGTACCAGTGCACAACGATTATTGCAGAAGCTGCCATAGTGAAGAGGAGGAAGAAACGGTGACCCACCTACTCTGTCACTGAATAGATCTTATTATTAAAATAATCAATATTTTGGGTCAATGGTTATTTGAAGATCTCTCTGAGCAGAACGACTCCAAATGATTCAAAGAGTAGTTGGAAGGATGGGTCACTCCGTTTTGGTGTCATAATGTACCATTATGACATAATTGCCATTATCATTATCAATGTTCCATCCAGGTAAGCTGCTACAATCTAACCTAACGCGTCGTGTAGAAAAGATATTAAATCTTGTTGAAACACGAATTCAGCAATATATATAATTAATTTTATTTATTCAGTTTTTTTAAAATAAGTCAACGAATGCAGAGGTATGACGCGAATAACTTTTGATATGAAACTTAAATTTTTGGTTGGGTGGTTGTTTAAAGGAAGGAGGAAACGTAACATCTTGAATTTGTCTCTTTGTTTTAGTAAAATGAAATAATTTATATAAGTAAAGTTGCAGTAAATCAGTAAGTCAGTTTTACTACAATAATAGTATTGTAATTAATGATAAAGGTTACTTTATTTTTTTATAATGCTGTTAAACGAATTTTTCTAATGTTAAAAGAGATACTACGTATTTTGTGTTATCTTGTTTCTCTAAACCCCACTTTCCCCTATATCGATTCTACTCATTGAGGAACTTGGAATTTGAAAAACCAAAAGTATATCCGATATGAAATTTCATTTTAATCGGACTTAGATCGATAAGGAGTAGCATACATAAACATATTTTATAGGTGTACGAGTAACATGTGTGTAACATTAATAACATAAAAATTAATGAATATCTATTACCAAAAGAAGAGTGATGCATTTCTTCTGAAAAAATTCGCTGACGCAACTCCTGCATTAAAAATTTTTTTAATCTAATGGAATGGTACCACTTAAGCTACCCATTCTCAAAGTTTGACAAATTTTATACGATAGTATTTTATACCATTCAATATTACACTAAGTTATAAATCAGGATATTTTGTTGTAAAAGGTAAAAAATCCGCATAATATGGTTCCTATCATTGGGTTATATAAGCTATGTAGATGGAAGTCTAATAACAATACTCATTAACAGGAACGGAACTTGCATAATGTAAATAATATAACAAATGTAGTTAACATAAAATAAATATAACTTCCACTATGAGTACAAATAATAATAATTTACCGTGGAACCCCCTAAGTGTCCTTAATATGTTACATATACTATTTACAGATTTGTAATTTTTTGAAATCGTTATTCTATAAAATTAGTAAAATCAATATTCATATTACGAACCCAACATCAGGGTTCGTCGCATTTTTTTTATTTTTAATATTATTATTGCCTTACATAATTATTGTTCACGCATCGATTTGTAGCGGGTGTATTTCGCCAATTTGTTTTTAAATAAATATTCTTAACATTATATAAACGCGTTCAGGTATTGAATTGTAGTGAATGCGAGGTGTTGGGCAAGGCTTCAGACGGTAATAAAAATAAATTCAATTTTTTTACTCCATTGAGATATGTTCAATTTGCAACTCGGTCTAGTTCAGTCAGCTAAATTTTCAACCCCGTTGAGTTCAGTTTTACAATACAATTTTTTCCTTCATCGCATAACACTAGTCGTACACCAGTCGACCAGTCGATCATTTGGAGCTGAAGCCCGAATTAGCTTATTCACACACGTATCAAATTAAATGAGTGAATTATTGTCTTTGGTACGTCTATATGTAAGTCCAATTAATTAACTCGCTTTGCTCGCAAGGGGGTAACCCCCTTGAGCCCGTGGCTCCGCGTCACAGAAAATAACATGAACTGTAAAAGAAGTTGAAAAAAATACTTACCAAAAAGTACTTAACATTAGACAATTAATGAAGAGGGGGAGGGGAGATTTTTTTAGAATAATTTAGAGGGTTTTTTTCGGGGATGGGGGGAGAATTTTTTGGGGGAAGTCGTTTTAAGATGGGGGGCTTGGGAGGACTACGCATAGATAGGTCTCACATTATCATTTTCAAGGGGTAAAGACGAAAAAAATTACGTTTTTCGAATCAACCGATTAATTTGCAGTTATTCAAAATTATATTATTCGGATTTTTGCAGTTACGCAAAAATCCGCATCTTTCTAGCATGTAAAGTAGTAAATGGGAGATTTTTGGAGCGTTTTTTCCATTCTCAAGGGGGTAGCGACGAAAAGATTAAAGTTTATCGAATGACCTCATTAGTTTGAAGAAATTATCCACCAAATGCAAAAAATCCCATCTTTCTACCATGAATAGAAGATAAAGAGCAGTTTTGGTTTTTTTCCCATTTGCGAAGGGTTGCGATTTAAAAATTTACGTTTTTGAAATAATCCTGTTATTTCTTACATGAATATTCTTAAGTGAAACGGGCAAATTTAGGGGTGTTTTTCTCCTTTTTGGGAGGTTGCGATGTGAATTATGAAAATTTTCGAAGTATTCTGTAATTTGACTTTATTTCGGGTCGATTGTGAAAATCCCATCTTTCTAGCATGAATTGAAGTAAAAAAAGTAGCCTAATGGGTGCTTTTGCCATTTTTTAGGGGGAAGCGATGTAAAATTTTAAGATTATCGAATGATATATTCTTATTTTATATCTATTTAGCGTCGAATACAAAAATCGCAACTTTCAAGCATGTATAGAAGAAAACGAGTGGTTTTAGGGGGTGTTTAACCCATTTTTGAAGAAAAAATTTACGTTTTTAAAATAATCCTGTTATTTTAACCTGTTACACGTCAAATGGAAAAAACCCGATCTTTCTAAGATGAAAAGAAGTGAAAAAGGCAGTTTTAGGGGTGTTTTTCCCATTTTCGGGTGGTTGCGATGTAGGTAATGAAATATTTCAAAGTTTTCTGTTCATTTGACTATATTTTGGGTCAATTGGTAAAAATCCCATCTTTGTAGCATGAATAGAAGTCAAAAGGATAGCTTAGGGGGTGATTTTCCCATTTTTAGAGGGTAGCGATGAAAATTTTTAATTTGTTTGAATAACCTTGTTAATTTGAAGCTATTTTGCGTCGAATGAAAAAAAAACGCATTTTTCTAGCATTTTCTAACATAAAAGGAAAGAGGTATGTATAGAAGTTTTAGGGGTGTTTATTCCATTTTTTAATAATCCTGTTATTTTAAATCTGTTCCACGTCGAATGGAAAAAACTGATCTTTCTAACATGATAAGAAGTAAAAAAGGCAGTTTTAGGGATGTTTTTTACAATTCGGAAGATTGCGATGTAGGTAATAAAATTTTTCAACATTTTTTGTTAATTTGAATCTGAAAAATTGAAGATGTACAATTTTTCTCGTCGATTTGAAGCAATTTTGTGTCAAATGCCAAAAACCGCAACATACTAGCATGAATAGAAGTGAAAAGGGCAGTTTTAGTGGTGTTTTTCCCATTTTCCCACTCGCTCCCTTTCTAATCAACACGTCGAAAGACTCCTAATTTAGTATATTGTACGTTTAAAACTTAACTTTCGACATGTTGATATATTTTATTCTCATAAATACTTTACAATAATTGGGAAACTCAACATTTTTAAAATACTTTCTCAAATATAATTTTTTTTTATTTGTTCATATTTAGCAAACACGTGATCATGAAGTATATTCTCGAATTCGATGTATGTTTCACAATTATGTTCATGTTACAAAATTAATTATATAAATCACAGCCCTGCATATTCCCCTTCGATTTGTGATATACCGTTTTTAAATTCTTTTCTTTTTTTTTAATATCACTAAAATCGATATTTTATAAACCTCGGATATATGGACGTGCTTGTATTTTGGACAATTAAATATTGTTTATTGAAAAAAATTTTATTAAATTCAAGAGAGTGCGTCAGCAGTAGAATTACTATCTAGAGCACGGTAGTGCGACAGGCCGAGTTTAAGGGGTTTTTTGCCTTCGCACTTACCAAAATTATAAAAAAGAGGCAATTGAGCTATTTTGGTCATTTCATGCGGTCGGGAAAGTACGACATTTTAAAGACAGCACTGATGGGCAGAATAGATGCAAAAAGAGCAGTCGGCAGGCGAAGAACTGACTGGATGGACAATTTAAAAACCTGGACTGGAATGGATCTGAGGGAAATCACCAAAACCGCAGAAAACAAAACCGCCTGGAGAAGAGTGGTCTCCAACATCCCATAAGGGGATAGGGAACTCTATATATATATATACTTAAAGTACTATTACTACACGAAATATCAGAGCAGATTTGACCCCGTAATATCTTCTAAACGAAACGAGCAATAGTGCTGAATTTTCGAATATAAGCTATTTAGGGAATTATAAGAGACTGTTTAGACAGGAAAATAACGTAAGGCCTACACCAGATATCCTTTAGAGATGATATTTGGCTTATAGTCAGGTCTAGAACACAAGGCACAGGGAAAATTATGAAATCACGAAATTTATATCGGGAAATAGGAAAACTGTCGCATTTTTGTTTTGATAAAATAAACATAGGAAATATTGCTGCTGTATGATTGTTCAAGTTCAAAATGAATTTATTAAATCTTCTGTTTACCGTTAATTATTACAAAACATCAAGTTTTAGTACCTAGCCTAGACTTTACCTATACAATCATCTTATGAATAACATACATCGAATTATTGTAGAATTTAATATACATCGTTTAAATTTAATGGAAAAAACTTATATAAAAACCATTGAAATCATAACTTAACCTAATTTGGGTGGATAAGCCACCCCTAAGAACTAAACCTTAAATAAATAAATAAGTAAATAAATAAATAAATAAATAAATAAATAAATAAGTATGTACAAATTAGATTACAACAGAATTAGTTGCAATCGACATCGTGTGGCATGCGGTATCTGTTTCTGAAGAGCAACGTATTTGGGTCAAAACGGCCCAGTTCGTTGAGCTTCGGGAACGGGTTTGTGCGGGATGATTGAAAGAAGGATTTAGCGGTTGTTTGGATAAATGTTCGGATAGTAGGGTGCCCAGTTTCTCGGTGGAGGAATTCAGCCGGATATCGCCGCATGGGGTCTTTCGAAATCGTCCGAAGACAACGATTTTGAAGTTTTTGCATTTTCGCGAGTTGCGATGGTGCAGCGTATGTGGGTACGGGCCGAATACATGACTTGTAAAATCGATGCTTCAATCGTTCGTCCAATCTACTCCTAATGTTGAGAAGTGGGTACAACCCCGCAAAGGATGCGTTTCCAAGGGCGAGACGTTTTTTAACGTTCTTCGTCCAATTCAACTGTCTTTGAAGAGTTACTCCCAGATACTCAACATTTTGATTCTGTTGGATTGCCGTGTTAAACATTTTCAGTTCAAGTGGGTAAGAAGAAAATTTAGTCTTCTTTGTGAACAAGACGGACTGAGTCTTCGTACGATTAATTTTGCTTTTCCACTTCTTGAAATAGCTTTCAAGCGTGGATAAGTGTGACTGGAGGGAGCTCGAAATAAGTTTCGGCTGCCAGGAAGTGCAGTAGATTGCTGTATCGTCAGCAAAGAGGTTTGTTTCGGAAGCTCGATCTTTCGGGATATCATTTATGTCATATAAAAAGAGGCGGGGTCCTAGCAAGGAGCCTTGAGGTACACCAGCCTTTACACGGTATTGGTTCGATGCACTTTGTTGGAGATGAATTCGGGAATTTCGGTTAGATAGGTTGGAAATCAGGAATTTCAGGATGTAGGTAGGTATGTTGAATTTAGAAAGTTTGTGGATAAGTCCATCGTGCCAAACCGTATCAAAATCTTTTTCGATGTCCATAAGGACCATGCCTGTGGATTTATTCCAAATAAACCCAGAAGAAAAATGATCAGTGAGTCGGTGAAGCTGAGTCACTGTTGAGTGTTTTGATCTGAAACTAAACTGTTGGGGAATCAATTGTCCGTGGATATCTTCATGCGACTGCAGCCGGTTCAAAACTACTTTCTCCATGACCTTGCTGAGAGATGGTAGCAAACTGATGGGTCGGTAGCTTGAGGGCGACATAAGTTGCTTTCCCGGCTTCGGAAGAGCTAGCACTTTGGCAGCTTTCCCAAGGTCAGGAAAATAACCAAGTCTCAAGCACGCAGTATAGATGTAACTGAGCTGTACAACCGTCTTCCGGGGAAGATAGCGGAGAACATCGTTAGTTATTCCATCATCGCCGGGAGCCTTCCTACACTTAAGTTTTCTTAAAATGTTTGAAACCTCCTGAGGTGATACGCATTCGACTTCGGTTGGGTTAATGATGGAAGAGCGAATATTTTCCAAAGATACGGACACCAAGCGGGCCGTTTCTTCGTCGTGATATTCGTCGCCACTTGTTAAACTGTGCGCCTTAGAGAAGGTGTCAGCAAGAAGTTGTGCTTTGTCTGAATCTAAGTAAAGATACCCATTTTCTGACCAAAGAGGGGGCAGTCTGTTGGAACGTTTACGCAAATTTCTAGCAATTGTCCAGACACTATTGTCACGAGTGGTCAAAGTCGAAATCCTCTCATCCCACATTTCATCTCTGGTGCGCGTGACTTTTCCTCGAATATCAGCTGACATTTTCTTCATGGCGTCATGAAGCTCAGGCAGCCTAACTCTTTGCCAAAATTTACGTAGTTTGTTCCGTATAAATCGTAGTGTGTCATCATCTAATTTAAGTTGAAAGCCGAAAGATCGAGTTTTCTTAGGGATAGATTTTTCGGTAGCACCTACGAGATTTCCCGTCAGTTTACTAACGTCTAAATCTATCTGTTCGGTCGTTTTGATCTGTGGAGTGATCAAAGTTTCGACGTTGAGATACTGTTTGAAAAGTTTCCAATCCGCTTTCTCAAAGTCCAGCCGGGTCTGGAAAGTTACAGCACCCCTCATTTCACCTAGGGTGAAAGTGATAGGGCGGTGGTCGCTCTGCAAATCCAATTGACATCAAGATCCTACAGAAGGTCACAATTCTTGAGTATCGCTAAATCGATGGTTTGAAGTAGGCGGTGGGCAGCATCAGGGTAATACGTGGGTTCCTCTGGGTACGCAACAATGAAGTTACGTTTGAGGGAGTGTGCAAAAAGTGCATTCCGCTAGAATTGTTAGACATACAGTTCCATGATGTATGGCGCCCATTATAATCACCCATGATCACGGCGCGATCATGGGTCCTTAATACGTGGTCAATATCTTTTCCCTGTAAGAGTCTATCAGGGGGGTTGTATAAAGATGTAACTTTATAACTACCACTATTAGCCGAAATAAGAATTGAGATGGCTTCAAGACTACCATCTTCAGGAGGCAAGAGAGAGTGCTGGACATCGTGTCGAACGAAAAGAGCAACGCCCCCACCATTTCTGGTGGCTCGGTCGCGGCGATAGGTAAAGTACCCTGGGATTCTAGTACTCTTGTCCGGCTTTAACCAAGTTTAGCTGATGGCGGCAACATGGATTTGATGCTGTTGGAGAAATGAGTAAAGCTCTGAAAGTTTGCGATGGACACTTTGAGAGTTCCACTGTAGAAATCGGATTTGGGACCTAGCAGGATGGGATGCCATTTTCGAATAGATGAGCAGTCATCTTGAAAAACACGAGGAGTTTTTCGGAGTTCGAATTTCACGACTTCCATGCAGTCTCCACTTCAATCCTGAGTTTCAGGAGGGTCATGAAGTCAAAAGCGTTGTTCTCCGTTGGAGTTGGAGATGCCGGGGATTCTAGGGCCTCAGTCAAGAATGGGTTAAATGGTGAAAGACGGGTGTTATACAAAATGTCGATTACCTCCTTTTCTGAATTCTTCTAAGGGAACCACGGATTGGTTGATGGCACAGGTGCTGGACCGTACTTTGTTGAAACCGATGGTGATGATGTTGGCTTCCTATTGGCTGGAACTCTGCTTGGCTTGTTGACCTCTTTTGCGTGAGGGAGGGCCGGGAATTCCATGGCCTGAAGCGATGGTGGTATTGGGCGGCCTTGCGCCTCGCTCCTACTGCTGCTGAGCGGGATGCCGTCGCCGCCACGTATGTCTTGCGTGCGGGACAGTCCATAGAACTTGCCGGGTGCGAAGCGCTACAATTGCAGCATTTCGCAGGATCCGACCGCGGGACTGCGCATTCTCGTGAGCCGTGGTTTTCACCACACTTCACGCAACGCATAGTTCCTCGACAGTTCCGTGAGCCATGCTTGTATACCTGACAGCGGTATTATTGAATGGCTCCCCGCTTGTTGATATATTTTTCGATGCCAACTCTGACACCACAAATCCACTTTACGTTGAGGACGCTTTGTGCATGCGTCCCCTTTTCAAATTGTATGAGACGAAATACTCTTACGCTTTCGTCTCCAGTTTTGATGAAAAGCACGACCTTATTAGGCTTAAGGCCGCACTTTTTGAGCTCTTCAGCCACCATATCGTCGGTGTAGTGGCGCATGGTGCCATGAACAATGAACTTTGGTTCATGGTCACTTTTATTGCCGTAAAAGTGGAACGGCAACTGAATCTCCTCTAACTTGGCCTTACATTTGGTGTAGTCCGAGTCGGTTTCATAGTGGACACTTATTGTGCTGGGCCGAAAAGTGAACCTGATCGAGCCCTTTGCTGCCGCTTTTATGGCTTCTTCGACCTGCCTGAAATTGGTAAGACCCATGTGAACTACAATGGGACTTGGTTTCTTTGCTGCAGGTCAAGTTGCTGACACAGCTTCGGTGACATCGACCTACAGTCCATATCTGTTGCTGACTTCAGTTGCCGCTTTTTTATGGACGGTTGGGGCCAACGATCGCTCTTTCTTTTGTTGCTGACGGGATTAAACCCGTCCTCTTCCATTGGTGATGCTGTTGCTGTTGATGCTGATGATGCTGCTGCTGGTGTCGATGTTGATGTGGTGGATATCGTTGGCTTCGGTGCCACCGCCATGCCAGCGGTGGTGTTTTTTCATCTTCAGTTTAAATTCCAACCTAGATAACAGAAAAAATACAGATTAAATTTAAAAAATTCGTTACGCAGGAGCTGCTTCAACTTAGCGAATTTCCTTGGAATACATAAATTACTCTCTAGCGGTCACAAAGTCTGATCAAAATAAAATGTCGTATCTGATTTTAGTATTTTCAAAGCCAATTTTGTTAATAAATGACATACGTCAAGGGGAAAGGGGGGCATAAAGATAGAAGAAAACACAAAATATAAAATATCTCTCTTAATATTAGAACAATCGAAAAATGTGTAAGAAACAAAGTTGTAGAAAATCATGTTTGCTACAATTCATCACAATTTCATTTTTGCTCAAACTCTAATGCGTACAGAGATATTGAGGAATTTAATTTTCAATCTTAAACCGTCAATATTTTTGTAAATATTAGTGTTACAGAAAAAATGATAAGAAACAAAATTACAGTAAAACTTAATACCTACAACTTTACTTCTTATAAAATTTTCGATTTTTCGAATATTAAGAGAGATACGTCAAATTTTGTGTTTTCCTCTTCCTCTAAACCCCCCTTTCCCCTTGACCGATTTTACCCATTAACGAACTTGACCTTTTGAATACCAAAAGCGTCTCAGATACCAAATTTCATTCCGATAAAATGAAAACTGTGACCGCTAGAGTGATTACAGACACATATATATATGTATATATATATATATATATATATGTCCATAGATATATATATATATATAAATTTTACAGATGGTGATTTTTGACATCTACTAGGTAGGATCGATGGACATTTGAAGAAATTTTTGCGAAATTTTGACTTCGGTACGGGACCAATAGCTCTATTTCCTTTCAGGAAATTCGCTAAAAATTAAATAAAGGCGCCTAAATAAACTGAAAAGTATTTAATGGTTGTAGGAGTTACAATCAAGAAATATATTTCAGGTTATTTTTATTTTGAATATAAAAAAAAGATTACAATTCAGTTCTGTTACAAAAATCCCCGACAATAGAATCTAATAAAATATTGTCAAAGGTAAATCCGTAAAAGAACGAAATAACTCTTTCTTTGGTTTTTCCTGAATTGTCAACTCAGCATGAATCCAGTATAATAATGTATTATAAATAGATTCAATGTAAAAACCCAGAAAAAAAAACAAAAAATTTTTACAATAAATAATTCCCCGACAATAAATAAATTTATTGTAAGATGATCGCAGGTAAGAGATCTCAGATAAAATTTGAGATAAATTGTTTCGATACAGCGATGTTAACATTGTCAACCCTGTATGATTGGTCCATATATTTTATATTTATACTAGAATGTAGAACATATCACTTGTGAGAGGTGTGCTCGAATTTTTAAAAATTTTTTGCTCCACTTCCAGAAATGCTAGAAGGGTGCGTTTTTTTTGCATTCAACACGGAATTTCTGATACTTTAAATAAGAATCTTTGGGAAAATTTAATTTTCCCAACGGAACATATGGAAAATCAAAAATTAAATTTATGTGTTTAAGATTGAAAATTAAATTCCTTAATGAAATGCTAGAAGGGTGCGTTTTTTTGCATTCAACACGGAATTTCTGATACTTTAAATAAGAATCTTTGGGAATTTTCCAAACGGAACATATGGAAAATCAAAAATAAAATTTATGTGTTAAAGATTGAAAATTAATTTCCTTAATATCTCTGTACACATTAGACTTGAGCACAAATGATAAGGTGTTGAATTGTAGCAAACTTGATTTCCTGCAACTGTATTCCTTACGTTTTTTTCGATTGTTCTAATATTAAGAGAGATATTTTATATTTTGTGTTTGTATATTTTTTATATGAAAACCGATCTTAAGTGTAAAACAATTCCTGTAATTTTATAGGTTCAGATAAATTTATTTTATCTGAACTAATCACCTAACAGCTATTGTATTGCACATAAGATGTACATAAAATCGGTTTTCATATAACAAATATACACAAACACAAAATATAAAATATAAAATATCGCTCTTAATATTAGAACAGTTAGATTAGAAAAATTTGAACGCAAAAAATCACCTTTTTATTCCCAGGTATACTAATTATACCTTTGGTATTATATTAAGTTTAGTCCCGACTGTGTAACGTTTGAAAATATTAATCCTTGATATAAATGCTTGTTTATAAAATAACCCATTTCGGCTATTTCTGCATGTCCGTTCATCTGTCTGTGGACGCAATAACTTAAGAACGAAAACAGATAAACAGCTATTTTGTGTGTGTGTGTGTTCAAGAACAAAAATTTAAGGTCAAATTCGTTAATGGGCAATTTTTACTTTTAAACGAAAATCAGATCAACCCTTCTACCATTTCGATGGTGATTTTTTGGAGCCGACTCAAAATTATTTAGGTATTTACTTAAGCGGAGGATGTATCTTAAAACGAATATGGCGACCGTCGCAAATGGCGATTTAAAATTTCCAAATTCACCCCTATGATATGGGTATCAAATAAAAGGGCTTGATGAGCAAAACACAATATGTAAAGTGATGTCATTCTAAATCCAATATGGCCGCCACCGTAAATGGGAACTTCCACATTATGCCCTATGATATGGGTATCAAATGAAAGGGCTTGATGAGCGAAACACAGTATATAATGTGACGTTATTCTAAATTCTATTCCAATATGGCGGCCGCCGCAAATGGAGTTATACAATTTCTATAAGTTTTATAATTTTCTCATAAACTCCTATGATATGGGGATCAAATGAATGGGCTTGATGAGTGATATATATATATATATATATTATATATATATATTATATATATATACATATATATATATAGAAAAACTTACGAAATAAATTATTTCCACCAAATTTTTTTTTCCGATGAAAAACATAAATGTAAAAATGGCCCGAGTTTTCGGGGAGATATTTTATATAATAGTTGCTCCTTAAAAAGTGATGATATCCCTATTAAAGAGCCGAGCTATTTATAAATTAAATAGTGAAAACTGAAATGTAAGAATGTAAGTGCAAAGTAAAATGGAAAAAAATTTTGGTGAAATAATTTATTTCGTAAGTTTTCTCTTAGTATGTTTTTAAAATTTTGTAACGCGGCAAGTTTTAATTTAAAATATTTGAATCAAAAGAAAACAAATCACTTGCCGCGATATAAAATTTTAAAAACATACTTAGAGAAAACTTACGAAATAAATTATTTCCACCAAATTTTTTTTTCTTTTTACTTTGCATTTTACTTTCACTATTTAATTTATAAATAGCTCGGCTCTTTAATTGGGATATCATCACTTTTTAAGGAGCAACTATTATATAAAGTATCTCCCCGAAAACTCGACCCGTTTTTACATTTATGATTTTGATCGGATATCACTAGTTTTTGAGAGGTATATATAACTTAAGTTTCTGATCCCGAAGATTAATTTAAAAAAATTATTTATTTTCAATTTAATCAACATTTACAAGTTAATTAACACAATAATATTTCGATCGACAATAGTTTTAGCTTTACAAAAATTAGAAATCAAATCATGAAAACAGGTGTTTCGTTTGTCATTATATTGGCAATTAATTGCTGACAATGCTCTCCACGTGTTTTGTACAAAGGAAGTTAATTTATTTCAATAAAATAATAATTTGATGATTACAGAATTTCTGTAAATAAAATAGTTAATTAAAAAAAATATTATATTGATTAGTACAGGTCCGTATCCATAACTCCTCCACCCTCAGCTTGGACAATAGGCGAAGTATTTGACTATTGGACACGTTTAGATGACGGGCCAATGAAACTTGATTGCTGGTTCAGTTGTATTCGTAAAGTGGGCTGATGGTTCTTCTAGAGTAGATTTTCGGTTGTTGCAGAATTTTACTGATTTGATTATAACGTAGAATACGATGGTACAGCAAACCATAAATGTTAGTACACAAAGCCAGTAATTTTGAATTTCGTTGTGGGTATGTAGTAGTTGGATTTCTTGTCTATTTTTAAATTGGAAGTTTTCTAGTTGTTTTAGCGTCGGTTTTCGAATAATATTTGTAGAATTTATTTCATTAAATACTGCTGGTATGATGTGGACTTCGTCCCAATAAACGTTCGGATTACTATTGTAACGGATGTGATTGATTTCCAGTTGGCAATTTTCGTAGTGGATTAATATTGTTCCTTTAATTTCTTGATGACGTTTACCGCATGTACTAGTAACATTAATTGATGGGGAGTTTATAAGTAACATATAGTTTGGTTCAGGTTGACTAATTTCCAGGTATTCTTGATTTTCTATTATAGAGCATTGAGCTGGATAACCACGAATTATATTTGCAATACATTTTGATTCGTTGATTCCTGTTCTATAGGCTCCTTGTGGACAATAGTATGTTCCTTCTATTTTTGGACATTTTTCATCCAGATATTGAATGTAAAACTCACTCAATATTGTATACGGTTTGGGGAGTATCAATCCTTGTGTTTTGTTAATTGGTAAGGGTATTAGGTGATAATGTGAAAAGTTATCTTTTGATAGGATTGGAATTTGAATGTTGAAGATTATATTGGTGTAGTTGTAATAAGCTTGTAATCCTAGTAGTTCGTAAATTTGTTCGTTACTATTGAAATGAACTGATTGTGTTTTTAAATTTTCAAAAATAAAATCAATTTCGTCGGGATTAAGTATTTGTTTGGAAATTATATTGAGTTTCGCTAATACTATGGCTTCCATAATATTATTTAAATGATTTAGTTACAAATCGATATTATAATTAATCTGGTAAATATACTGAATGTATTGAATGTCTTCCTCGTCTGTTTTGATTTCATTAAGAAATTTAGATTGATACAAGTTCATATAGTTTTCTATAACTGTTTGTTGATCATTAATGTGGTTAGTAATATTTTGAAATCTGTCCATCATTTTTTGATTGATTTTGATTTGGTCATTGAGTCCTCTATTAATGTCATGTTGGTTTGTTTTTAGTGTGTTAATTTCGTCGTTTAATCGAATTGCGTCATTGTCGTCCATGTTGCCAGAAATACATTTTATAATTGAACCTGAACCGTTAATTAGTCCTCTTTTCAATCGTTGTTTGGGAAGCAAGGTTTGGTACTTGTCTGTAATTCTTTGTACTTCATACGAGTGGTAATTGTAAGAAGTTTAACCGTTTCATGATTTTTAGAAGATGGTATTTCAAGTGATGTTTCTATACGTACTATAAGGTTCTTGAGTTTTTCTAATTCTATAATGTGAATGAGTTTATCGTGCGTCATTATTAATCTAGCTGTTCCTATTTTTATGGGGAGTAACTCGTGGCTATTTTCTAGGTCCTGCATCTCCATTTTCTGATTGATTACTATGGGTATCCTGAAATTTACGTGTCTTTTTTAATTTTTGTTTATGGGCTTTGCTATTTTTATTTGTGATAATTACTGCAGTTTTATCACTCTTTATTTAATTCTTTTAAATCTTGGTTGTAATTTGCTAAATCGAGCTTGATTATTGGTTTCATAAGCTATATCGTTTGGTTTGTACGTTGGGAGTGGGTCTTTTTTTTCGTTTAATTTTTTGATTGTCTTTTCTTTAGAGAGTTTCATTTTAGTATTAAGATTTTCGTAAAGTGATTTTTGAAAATCATTTAGTTTGTTTAAATAATCATGAACATTTTGATAGTTTAAATTTTTATTGAATTAGTAAGTTCTGCCGAAAAACAATTCGTATGGGGTGATTTGAGTTAGTGAATGTATTGCGTTATTGTATGTAATTAAAGCTTCTTGGAGGATATCATCTGCTTTTGGTGGTGGTTTCCTACAATAGATTATTCTCCAGATTTCGCTCAAAGTAGAGTGGAGTCTTTCAACAGGAGCATTTCCGGTTGAGCTTTGTGGAGTAACATGGTGTAATTCGATACTATATTGCGCGCAAAAGTCTTTGAAAATACTGGATGTAAATTCCCTGCCTCCATCACAAATTACCTTTTTCGGTATACCATAGTGTGATATAAAGTTTCTTGAAGCTTTAACTATGCAAATACTTGTTCGCGACTCTAGAATGTAACCGGATGAGAATTTTGAAAAGTTGTCTAAAATAGTTATAAATTTTTCATTTTGTACAAAGAAAATATCGATGTTTACAATATCTAAGGGTTTTTCTGGCGTTTCGGTTTCTTGCAAAACTAAATTTAGAGGCTTTCTATCGTATTTCATTGTTTGACATATTTCACAATTATTCAAGATTTTAGTGATTTTGTTTTTCATGTTCAGAAAATAATACTCTCTTTTCAAATGTATTAGGGTTTCATTAATACCTCTATGATTACTCTTGGAATGGTAGTTTTTAATAATTTCGTCTTGTTGGTCTACGCCAGTAATGCCATTTAAAATCGTTGTACATCGTATTAATTTAAAAGTTTTAGAAGATGAAAATAATGATGAATAGACTGATTGGATTATTGAAAAAGTTTCGTCATTCGACAGGATAGCGGTTAATCTATTTGGGGGTACATATTGTTTAAGTATATTTATTATGTCTGATTCTTCGAAATGGTGTTTTCTAATGGTACGTCTTTGTCTATGATTAAAGATTGTGTTAAGTGTATTTGTTGGTCTTTTATCAGAAGTTTCTAAAATAAGTTGTAATGTAAATTCGTTGATCGGACGTTCCGATATCGGTATACCATCGTCGATATTTTCGTCAGCTGCATGTATAGTGTTTAATGATTTATCAGATTCACTATCATATTGGTTTTTTAGTGAGATTGAACTGAATGTTTGGGAATCCTGACTATCTATAGAGATTATAGAATCAGATCCTATACTGACTGAATTTACGTTACACTCTTCTAGTTTGATTCGACTTAGAGCATCAGCGTTAGTATTCGCAGTGCCTTTCTTGTACAGAATTTGATAGTCAAACTCTTCGAGTTTAAGCCGCCAACGAACTAACTTCGAGTTAGGTTCTTTTAAACTAAACAACCACGTTAGAGGTTTATGATCGGTAATTATATTGAATTTGCGTCCGAAAAGGTATGGCCTGAAATACTTTGTGGACCAAACGATCGCTAATAATTCTTTTTCGATGGTCGAGTAATTTTGCTCGGTTTGAGACAGAGTTCTACTGGCGTAACAAACGGGTTTGTCAGATCCAATAGGCCCTTGGCTCAGAATTGCACCAATGGCATAATTACTAGCATCCGTTGTCAAATTGAAAGTTTTCGAAAAGTCCGGGTATTGTAAAATGGGATCGTTAGACAATATTTCTTTACAAAGTTCAAAACAATTAACGTATCTGTCATTAAATTGAATTTTTTTATCTTTTCTCAGGCATTCAGTTAGAGGTTTAGTTAATTTAGCAAAATCTTTTATAAATTTCCTATAATAACCTAATAGCCCTAAGAACGATTTAATTTCTTTGGGGGTTTTCGGGATAGGAAAATTTTTTATTGCCTGTATCTTGTCGGGGTTTGGTTTAATGCCCTCCCTTGTGACAATGTGTCCTAAAAAGCTAACTTCCTTATGCAAAAATTCTGACTTATTCAATTGGATTTTAAAATTTGCGTCACGAAGCTTTTGAAATACGGCTTTTAGGTTTTGCATACGTTCAGTGAGTCCTGTGGAGAAAACAATGATGTCGTCCATATAAACTAGACATATTTTTCCTTGAATTTCTTTAAGTACGTTATCCATCACCCTCTGGAAGGTTGATGGGGCGTTTTTGAGTCCAAAAGGCATTCTGACGAACTCATAATGCCCGTTGTCTACGTTAAAAGCGGTTTTCTCGATATCTTTGGGATCCACCTCGATTTGGTGAAATCCAGAAGCGAGATCTAACGTACTGAAGTAAGTTCTTTTACCTAATTTATCAAGTATGTCCGTTATATTTGGGATAGGGTAGCGATCGTCTATAGTTTTTTCGTTTACTTTTCTGTAATCGACTACTAAACGCCATTTTTGTTTTCCACTGGCATCTTTTTTCTTTGGTACGATCCAAATTGGAGATGACCATGGACTATAGCTAGGCCGAATTATTCCCTGTTCTAATAAATTTTGAATTTGGGACTGAACCTCTTCTTTGTGCACATAGGGGTATCTATAAGATTTAGTATATATTGGTATAGTGTCTGTTGTAGCAATTTTGTGTTTGATTTGATTTGTAAATGACAAATTTTTACCTTCTTTAAAGAAAATATCATCAAAATTTCTACATAAGTTTGAAACAGCTGATTTTTCTTCACTATTAAGATGATCCAATCTAATGTGTGAAGTAGAATCATTTTGTGTTTCGTCGATTTGACATGTGATATTGAAATTATTGATTTCTGCGTATTTACTTAAAAGTTCGACTTTAAGTGGTTGGTCAATATAAAATTTACTATTATTTTCACTAATGTTTGTTACTTCAATATTACTGAACCAATTTTCCGATCGATAAACTCCTTCACTAATTAAAAATTTGTCATATATTCTGATAGGTTTTACGTAAATGTCACCTGGTTGAATGTCTACGGGTAATTTAATGAATTTCTTTGAGAGACTGGGGATTTCAAAACAATCTGACATAAAGTTTGGTTTGAATAGTAGAGGAATTTGTGCGTTCACGGTTTCTAAAACTTTATCTTTTAAATTTACTTTGGCTTCTAATTTTTTCATAATGTCTAAGCCGATGAGGCCATCGAAATAGTTGTGAAATTTGAACAAAAGAAAAGTTGAATCACTCTGTATATTGAATTCATAAAAAATTGGAATTGTTATTTTTTCGTTTATTACATGGTCGTTTAAAATTGTTTTAATTAATGCCGGTTCGCGTTTTTTCCTATCTACAGGATCAATAAATTCGGGGTTAATAAAAGATGATGAAGCTCCTGTATCTATTAAAAATTTTAGTGGTTTGCCAAATGGGGATGAGATGTGTATGTAAGGGAGACTGTTACCGTGTTTGTTTATATCTAGGTAGCCTGATTGTCTGTAGTGTCGTTCTGAAAATTTTCGTCAATTTCTGGATCGTCTAAATTTTCATTTGTCGCAAAGTCTGTAGGGTAATATTGGTCTAATCGTGGTTCGTAGTTTTGATAGTCTTGAGTGTATGAAAAGTAGTGCTCTTCCTGATAATTTTGATCTTCGTATGTTTCGGGTTGAGTAATTGTATGTAATTCTTGGCTAGTAAAATTTGGAGGTCCGGTAGGTTTGAAATAGTTATTATATGGTCTACTAGTTGGTCTGCGTGAATTTCCTGATCCTAAGTCCATTGGTTGTGGATATGATTGTTTGTTGGATTGTTGTGTTTGGAATGGTTGTGAAAATCTGGGTGGCTGTTGTGTATGAAATGGTTGTACGAATCTAGGTGCTGTATACTGGGGTTGGATAGGTCGTCTAAATGGATTATTTTGGTAATTTATGGGTTTGTTAAATTGATTTTGTTGGTGATTTTGGAAATTAGGTCGGAACGTTTGATATTGTTGAAGATTTGGTGGTTTGTAAGTCATTTGTTGGTTTATTTGTGGGCTGTATGTTTGTAATGGTCTATAACTGTGTCCTAAAGGTTTTTTAACTGTTTGATGGGGAACTGATGTGTTATTTTTCATATAATAACAATTTTGTTCCTTTATACAATATGAAAAAGCTTTCATTAAAGTTTAAGGTTGCATAGCTCGTATGGTTGAACCCAAAGGTTCTCGTAGACCAGATAGGAAAACATTCAAGCACATATCGTTGTAGAGTTTTTGTTTAGATTCGACAACAGGTTTTTCTATTTCGTGAATTTGTATGTGGTTTGTAATATTTGAGAAAATTTCTATAATTTTGCTGTAAAATAATTCTACCGTATCGTTATTTTGTCTAAGCGCGTGAAGATCCCTAATTAGAGAAGATTCGTTTCTCTTATCACTATAGTGCATTATTAAATTATCTTTTATTTGGTCCCAGACAATTGGGGTTCCGTACATATTTAATACTTCGTTTGCTTCACCTACAATTTTATTCCTAATAGCACGAAGTAAAATTCTGCCATAAGGGCTGTCCATTACGTTTGAATTAAGTAATGATATAATTTCTTCGACATTATTTATAAAATCGTAGAGTAAACGTGGATTTCCATCAAATTGTGGAAGATCCTTAACGGCATCGGGAATTTTTAAATTAGCAACAACATCTGCTGGTGTAATCACTTGTGGAATTGGGGATGTCATTTTTAAATTATTGTTGTAATTATTATTTAACGAAAAATTATTATTAAAAATCAAATTTATAGTATTATAATTAGTGTTTTCTAAATTTAAATTGTTATTTATGGTTAAATTGTTTAGAGAATGTATAATATCGTTTTGTTCTAAATTATTATTTATTCTAATTTGTGTTCAGCAGCGTTTCAGGTTCACTATCGATATCGGTATCAGTTACGTTTTCAGCGTCGCTACTATTACCGGATGTTCGATTTCTGTATTGCAAGCTTGAATCGGGTTTGTTAAAATAAGGATCAGAGGACATAGGAAAATTTTGTTTGTTTTGTTTTTAAGAGTGAGTATTATAATCAATAAATGGACTTACATTCAAAATAGTAGAAAACTGCTATTCATTTCTTGATTACTGTAGGTCCGTTGAACCAAAGGATTGAAATCCACCACAATGATGTTCGTTGATTGTGTGTTCTCGCTCTCGTTGATGGACGTACCACAAGTCGTCTGGTAAACCGCCAGCGATTGTTAAACAATGATAAACCGTCAATGTTTTCACAGGATACGACAACGTTTTCAACGACCGATTACTTTAAATGGTTGTTCCCGGTTTTTTGAACAAGTCCTAACGATTGCGCCACTTAAGTTTCTGATCCCGAAGATTAATTTAAAAAAATTATTTATTTTCAATTTAATCAACATTTACAAGTTAATTAACACAATAATATTTCGATCGACAATAGTTTTAGCTTTACAAAAATTAGAAATCAAATCATGAAAACAGGTGTTGCGTTTGTCATTATATTGGCAATTAATTGCTGACAATGCTCTCCACGTGTTTTGTACAAAGGAAGTTAATTTATTTCAATAAAATAATAATTTGATGATTAAAGAATTTCTGTAAATAAAATTGTTAATAAAATAAAAATATTATATTGATTAGTACAGGTCCGTATCCATAACTTATATATATATATATATATATATATATATATATATATATATATATAACCAAATTTTTTTTTCATTTTACTTTGCACTTACATTCTAACATTTTAGTTTTCACTATTTAATTTATAAATAGCTCGGCTCTTTACTTGGGATATCATCACTTTTTAATGAGCAACTATTATATAAAGAATTTCTCCGAAAACTTGGCCCTTTTGTACATTTATGTTTTTGATCGGATTTATATTACCGTTTGTTTCCTAATTTGTAGCTTCTGTATATAATTATAAATAGAAACTTTCATTTTATTAAATTCACAATAACATATTGTTAGCCAAACCTGAGATATTTTTTTATTTTTTTACCGGTTATATAAACTCAAATAATTTGTCAATCAATATTATCAGTTTAAACCTGCTGAAGACATTATTTGTTTATTTATTTTCTACGGTCAGCTCACTTGAAATATTTTTGTAAAAATTTCTTGTATGTAAATACGACTGGAATTTATTCATTGTAAATAAGGATTGTATTAAAACCAGTTCTTATTATTTTTATATAACTTCGTTATTTCAGATTTTTTTTTCAATCGATGGACGAAGAAATTAATTCGTTGTGCGGCAGTATGCTAATATTAGCTTACGTAGAATGTAGAAGCTAATCGATCAGTATCGGACGCTTACAATTCAGGGGGAAGCTGTAATCTTTTACTATCGGAGTGCATTACAACTAACTCCTAACTAGTTTGACTTCAATGGTCCTATCACGTGAATCTGTCGATTTTTTTTTAGTATAAATTTTCTTTGAACGAATTCAATTAGTTCAATCGCCTTTATTGAATCAATCATTTAAATAAAATCTGACTGGACTTGATTATCTGTTTAACCCACGAAGCAAAAGATTGTTTTTTAAACTTTTTTTGTTTCGAACATAAATTGTGTTCGTTACCGATTGTCTTAGTTTAGATTGGGTGCAATATTTTGGCACTTGACATTTAAAACAAACATGCGAGAAATTATGTACAATATGGTACCCGAACTTTTTATCCCCGTATACTTAAGAATCTTCTAGATGGCAGCCCACTATGTAAAAATTATTCTGACAAGCGGAGGGTATGACTTTGTTCTTACCTTGTAAAGTTGATGTCGGATGGGAACTTCTCAGTCTGATCTGATGCAGGAGAAACAATCAAAAGATTAGCCAAGATATGGATAGACCTTAATCAGCGCGACTCGCCTGAGCTCCTATACATTACACCCTACCAGAATGGCCCAAATTATTTACCGTTGGCTGATTCTGCGGACGTAAGCACTGTGATTTACCCTTTCAGGCACTTGACCTGCAAAGGCAAAAGCATTGTCTAGAAAACGACTTGGTTTTGTTGGAAACGTATAGCGCGACGTCGTATTGGTGACGATCCAACTGAGGATATGTTGTTTAAATATTTGATGGGCTCACTTGAATTTCGTCTTGAACACGTGACGTTCGGCTAGCTTAGGGACACGAGCTTGGAATGCGTACCACCGTCATAACAATAAATTCGACGTAAAATTTTATTGTGCTTCGAAATGCGCGAATAGTCGATTATCATTAGCAGGCCGGTGCAAAAACTTGGACGTATAATTGATCCGATGACAGCATGATCCTAGACTGCTAGAAAAACCAGATTAGAGAAAGGTGTACTCACTCAAGGGAAGTGGCCTCCACGTTGCATGGTCGATACCTTCGGTTGAGGGACTACCGATTTGTACACCGAGCTCGACAAACTGATTTGCACAAACAGTGTCGACGTTGTGGCTATGTCAAAGATACACATGTGCTCATTGTACCCTCATTTAGCATGATCCAGGTGGATCATTGTAACTTGATCCACCAGGATACTCATTCCCATGTATACCCACGTGCCCACACATCAATAAAAAAAACAATGAATATATACCAGAGCACGTGAAGTATCGCCTGGATGTTTCGCACTATAGGGTCTTTTGAAGGGTGCACATTAATGTTTGCAGCGCGCCCAACGAGTCAGATGAAATGAGGAATGTCTTGTGAAGGTTCGAAAACTTTTCACAATTTCGCAGGGCATGAAAAATTTCTATATTTCAGTAGTGTACATAGATTCTTGTGGGGAGATCAGCCAAGTGTGTGAGCAATTCCTTATGACCATAGCGCTCCCCATACCATAAATTGTTTTGAATGCAGCCGTATACACGGACAGAGAGTTATTGTATCCGCTGATAAATTGTTGGAAGCAGGTCTACTAGAAGTGAGATTAGGTCTCTCCTTTACGAAGACTATCCAGGACAAAACGGCACCTTACCTTAGGGGTCAGCCCAGGAGGTACTTCATGGAAAGTATAGGGAAGTACTTTAGCGAATTCAAAATTAAGACTCTAAAAGTGCCTGCGTTCGGCCAAAGGTCATTATCAAAAATCCATCCTGAGGGAACCAGCGATGAATAGACCCGCAAAAACATCTCTTGGTCTACACCCTACGATGTACCAGCCAATCCCTTAAGCACATTCATTGCCTTGCTTCATGGAAAGTAAAGGGAAGAACCCTAGCGAATTCAAAATTAAGACTCTAAGAGTTCCTGCGTTCGAACGGCCTAAGGTCGTTATATATATATATATATATATATATATATATATATATATATATATATATATATATATATATATAAATATGTGTACAAACCCGTATATATAAGACGACATAGACTACCGCACTAAGTTGTTGTAACCCAGAGGTGGGCATGGGTTATAATTTTGAGCAAATGGACTCTCCAAAAGCTGAGTGAGAGTTACAAGAAAGATATGTTTTGAAGTAAGACGGAACGATGTTTCAACGCAAGGTGGCCTACCAATTATTGCCCAATAATTCATTTGATTTAATATTGTTGTAATGAAAATTATTGAGAATAATTTTTTTGATCCAACACATTTTAATTATGAAATAGAAAAATATTAAGTAAAATATTACGGGAAATATTTAACAAAACAATATTTTTCTCCTTGATAAAAGAAGGAGTTTTTTTTTTGAAAGTACAAAAAGAAAATAATATAGCTCGATTTATTTTTTTTTTTAAGTCGAAAAATGATAATAAGATTAATTGTTGCTTTTGATTTAAAGTTTTCTATTTTTTTTTTTAAAATCAAAAATTGAAAAAAAATTATTACATATAATTTAATTTTAATCAAAAGTCATACAAATTGAATGTTTTTCAAAATAACATAAATAGATCACAAATAAATAATTTTGTAAAAACAAGATAATTTTTGTAAAACAAGTAAACAGAAGTAAGCTAGTTTACAGTTATGAATGTATCATAAAATTTGTGTATAGATTTTTAATTCACACTGGCCGTGTTCATTAAGTCACTGGTTGAATATCAACCAAGCGGGGTATGACAATGGGTCAAACCCATGGAGAGGTATAATTTATAATTAATTTTACAAATAATCTGAACACTCGGACTACGTTCATGGGTGTTGATATACTAAAATAGTCTAGAAGCCTCCATGCGAAAATATATTGTCAAAAACAAAATATTTATTCAAAAAAACAATCATATTCTAGAACGACCCATGGCGGGTATATAAACCGGTGACCAGTGTCGATTCAAATCAGTTTTTAAAAATCGACCATTGTGCGATTAGTATCAAAGTTTAATATCAATGTTGAAATCAAGTATTGTCTGATTAGTTCAAAGTATATAATTGTTGTTCAATCCAGATCAAGTTAAAGTTGGAATTTGTACAAGTAATTTGATCAAGTAATTCAAAGTTTGACATTGTGTGAAAAAAATTAAAATAATTGTTGAAAAAGAAAATGGATAATAATTTTTTTTTTTAAGCAATAAAATCAGGTTTTTTTTTGTTTTGTTTCGTAAAAACTTGTGTTTAATTTAATTTTTTTTTTCTTTAAACAAAAACGTGCGTGTTGTTTCAATTACAAAATATTTAGTAATATCTTCTACTAATATATTTTTTTTTGTTTTTGTCGAGTATCGGAATCATTGCAGGTTCGGGCAGCGCTCTTTGAGGATAAAGAGATCCAGGATACCGCGACAAGTGGCGACCGTGACAGGACCCAGAAGACGCACCGAAGAAAAGAGGACACACAATGGCAAGCCGCAGCATTCCCATGCAACGTCTGCGTGAGATGATGGAATCTGAAGGACTGGACAGCACTGGGACTAGAGAGGCCTTACAGGCTAGATGGGAGGAACACCAAGCCAGGAACCCAGGAACACCTCTGACTGTCAACCTCACGAATGAACGGCGAAGAAGTGCGGTAGCCGACCCAGACGAGCCACTCGCGACAACAATGGAAAGGATGTTTGCGGCGATGATGTCAAATTTCATCAACCTGGAGGAGACGATGGTGGAATCCGAGAGTCGAGTCACCGGCCGTTTGGATGAGAGAATGGGCGATCGACTTCAAGAATGTGAAGCGAGACTTCAAGGGTCGAATGAACGAATGGGCAACCAACTTGAAGACCGAATGGGAAATCGATTGCAGGAATCTAATGAACGATTGGGCAACGGAAGAAAGGATACAAACCGTACAATACGAGTTGGGGGAGCGAATGGTGGATCTTAGAAACGTGTGCATACAACGTATCGACAAAATCACTACCGACGTCGAGACTGTGAAAACTGGCATCATCAACATTAAAGCCGACGTCGAAGAAACCCGCACACAAGTGAAAACTATGCACGAACAATACAATAAAGTCGTGGATGACATCACACGGATCGAACAGCGTCAAACACAGCAACTTCGAGACATGCGTATTGATCCGCAAGAAGTGAACACAGTCATTCGCTCCGCCGCATTGGACACAACGACGCTTCTGTCAATTATGCCGGAGTTCAGTGGTAGACCGGCTGATGATCCAGTAGTTTTTTTGAACAGAGCAACGGCATTACTACGACAAACGCATCTGCCCGTAGACTGTTGGATTGATATGGTCACAAAAAAATTAACAGGACGACTATTTGTTAAAAATAATTTTATTGCACTAATAAATTATTTTATTCTAAAAATGTAAGTATTAAAAATTTCCAAATAGATGGAGAGCCACCAACGCCAACCTCTGGTCTTGACGACAATAGGTGGGCGTTGGCAGCTCTCCAGAGCCACGGGGCTCCCCATAAGAAAGTGAAAGTAAGTAAGCAAGGTATGTTTTGAAGTAAGACGGAACGATGTCTCAATACAGGTTTTCCTACCAATGTGTCATTATTAATATATAATTTTTTGGCGGACGATGATTCAAAATAATTATTTTTAAAAACAGCAACTACGCGATCGCGTTTTGCTGTCCCTATGTTGAATTTATCAAACTCGCCAGAATGTTTCACGGTATAATGACGTTGGAAATTACTTCTTTTATTAACAAATAAACGTTTTACCACAAAGAGGCAAATTACCTCTTTATCAGTTTTGTTAAATATACCAAAACGAGGCTCCCACTCGTTGATGCCCAAAAATATCCTGCTTTTCTTCGCAGACGGCGCCGCACCTCCAGTGCTGAACTTATTTAAGACTGCTTGTAATGTATTCTCCATTATTCAAATCACCACTTTTATTTTTTTTGAAAAAATAAATTATGCGAAAAAAAATTTTCATTAGCACGAATAGTTCTTTTCACTTTTTAAATTCAAAGTAGACTTAATCAAAACAACTTATTCAGGTTGAGTAAGCTATCATAAAATTCCCACTTTATATAAAATTTAACCATTTAGAAATTAGTAACAAACTAACCCCCACCCACCCAGCTTTTTCATTGGCATGTTTATTGTATCCAGTGTCATCAATTCCCATGACACTATACCCTCTACTAAAAAAAACAATTAAATCAGGTATATAATTATTTATTACTTCTCCGATATGAATACTTTTGGCAAATAATTAGAAATTTCCAAAAACCTAATTCTAAAATCTAAACTAAAGCTAAACCATAAAAAAACTTACAAGCGGTCTACAATTTTCAAGCGGTAAGCGTAAAAGATCAAAAGATTTATATTTTATTCATACACAAATATATTAAAAAGGTACATTTTATGCCCAAAATTCCAGAGTATGAATTCAATGTACTGTAAGTATTGCATTAAATGTAGTCAATAGTGTATACTTTGTATAATTATAATAGATAGTGACCATGAAAAAGGGTTGGTATTACTATATTTTTTTCAGAAAATGATTTAATTCAAAAACGAAAATAATAATAATTGGAAGGTACCCTGTATTTATTCTGAATTGTATAAATAATAATGTTCTTAGTTACATATTACTTACCTCGGTTGATATTGTAGAATACGGTATATCACTATAATCAAATTCCCAACCGTATTTACACGGTATGACTGTTATATTTGGATCATTTTGAAATTCTTCTTGCTGCGATAATACTTCGTAATTAATATCGTACATGAAACATTGATCATAACCAAACTGTCCATCGCTTTGTAATGTTTTGGGAATAGCCCAAGTATTCCTGAAATGGAAAGAACATGTTTTGTTTAAAACAACATTTTGACAAATAAATACCGACGAATTGTATTAATAAAAACTCGCTCTGGTTGCATGGGGTCTTGACCCCACGGTGCGGCTTTGGCTTCACTCCCTAGAAAAAAACATATCCTGTGTAGAAGGAAATAAATTTAAAGTTTTTCGATAATCCCACAAAGAAGGTATTTTTGGTTGGTTTTCCCATTTTAAGGAGGTTGTGTTAGAAAACCTAAAGTTTTCCGAAAGTTTTCGTAAGTTTCAAGAAATGCTAAATTTTATTTACAGTGGGGGGGGGAGGTTGCGTTGACAAAATTATATTTTTCCAATTTTGCTTGTGAGTTTGAAAATATTTCGCATCAAATGCAAACCACAAATACTTTTCCTGAAAAAGTAGTGATATGGACGAGAGTGTCAAGTTATTGTGTAAGAAAAGGAATATATATTTAGTATGTATTTAATACGTTATATTATCGAATGATAATTAGTGAGAACTCTAGGTTTTTGAAATAAAATTTCAAATTCGTCCCCTTTACCTAGATCAGTTTTTTGTATTATAAATACGTATTTCGACTACAATGTAGTCATCATCAGTATAAATTAGCTAGTCGTACTTTACTCTTTGACAATTAGAGATAGTTATAAAGTCGAGATCAACAGACAAAAAATAAATAGAAAATTAACTAGATTAAAATATATACTAGATTTAAAATATAATAAATTTTAAATAATATTGAAATTGCTCTTGTTAAAATTTCTTCATTCACATTTGTTCCTGTTAATTTTACTCTTATTAAAATTACTCTTATATTGTCCCAGGATATGTTACTTGTTACTAATTTGGTGACGGTATCACCAAATTATTATTTGGTGATACCGTCACCAAATTAGTAACAAGTAACATATCCTGGGACAATATAAGAGTAATTTTAATAAGAGTAAAATTATTATTTGGTGATACCGTCACCAATTTAGTAACAAGTAACATATCCTGGGACAATATAAGAGTAATTTTAATAAGAGTAAAATTATTATTTGGTGATACCGTCACCAATTTAGTAACAAGTAACATATCCTGGGACAATATAAGAGTAATTTTAATAAGAGTAAAATTAACAGGAACAAATGTGAATGAAGAAATTTTAACAAGAGCAATTTCAATATTATTTAAAATTTATTATATTTTAAATCTAGTATATATTTTAATTATATTTAATAAAAAAATGAATTTTAAAGAAAATGAAAGAAAACTAAGTACAATAATATTGCAAAGTTTAAAGTTACAACAATTAACTATTTTAATTATTTAATTATTTAGCTATGACTGTTGGCAAACAGGATCTTGCACGAATGTATATCAAAATGAAAAGATTCTTGTCGTTGAGCTGCTGTTAGCTTATATACTATATGAATGATGTCATTATCTTGTTTAAAACAATTAACTAGAATGTTTCTAATTGATTATTGATGACCTCATTTGTGTATTTATATAATAATTACATGATGTTATCTTTTGTTTAAAATATTTGAATAAAATATATTCTAATTGATGACCCAATAGGTTACTTAATGAGTTTATAATTGTAGGCATCATATTAGGACATTTAATTTATATATCTTAGATAATCACAGCACACGAAAAGAAAAATTTTTTAAATTTTTACATTCCTTCACATTTTCTATCGATTATGAAAAAGACACTTATTTGAAGTCCAAAAAAAAAAAATCTAAAACTTGCTAGAGTCGAACCTAGTACATGTGTTAGTTGGTAGGTTATGTGGGATTATATAGAAATTATTTTTCCGAATTTTTTCGATTAAACGCACCGTTATTTTCTTTTTGAGAGGTCAACAATTTTCATGAGGTTTGATACATGGGCTCTTCGATTAATTTTGACTTCACTGATCTGCGATTATTTTTTCGATATCTCATGCGGTTTCGAGATTAACGTTCCATGTTTACTTACTATGGTATTAGACAAAACATAACAATGAATTATTAGAACAAATATGTGAAATTCGTATGTATTTATAGTTATTTCCGTAAGATTGATTAAAAAGAAGATCAATTCATAGTTAATTCATAAAAAGAATGTAAGTTTTAGAAGGTAGTAATTTTAAATTGCTATGGTTCCAATGCCCTTATCGTTTAAATATTAAACTGCAATAGTTTCTAGAAAATATTTATTAAAAAATAATTTTATAATGATTTTTACCACAACTTTTGAAAAACATAACCTATTTGAAAAATGTTTCATTTGAAAAACTAAAGTTGGATACCGTTTCTCACAGTATTTAGGTTTTAGACAAAAAATATTTAACTAGACGAAAAGTAATTAAACTCCCCGTTTTTTATTTTTCCGAAATGTTCTATCGTTTCAGAAAAGAGTGTGCGAAACCTCTGACTATAATCACTCTATATATAAAATGTATATATATACTATATATGTATGAATATGTAATATATATATATAAATATATATATATATATATATATATATATATATATATATATACATATATATATTATATATATGTATATGAATATGTATATGTATATGAATATGTATATGTATATGTATATGTATATGTATATGTATATGTATATGTATATGTATATGTATATGTATATGTATATGTATATGTATATGTATATGTATATGTATATGTATATGTATATGTATATGTATATGTATATGTATATGTATATGTATATGTATATGTATATGTATATGTATATGTATATGTATATGTATATGTATATGTATATGTATATGTATATGTATATGTATATGTATATGTATATGTATATGTATATGTATATGTATATGTATATGTATATGTATATGTATATGTATATGTATATGTATATGTATATGTATATGTATATGTATATGTATATGTATATGTATATGTATATGTATATGTATATGTATATGTATATGTATATGTATATGTATATGTATATGTATATGTATATGTATATGTATATGTATATGTATATGTATATGTATATGTATATGTATATGTATATGTATATGTATATGTATATGTATATGTATATGTATATGTATATGTATATGTATATGTATATGTATATGTATATGTATATGTATATGTATATGTATATGTATATGTATATGTATATGTATATGTATATGTATATGTATATGTATATGTATATGTATATGTATATGTATATGTATATGTATATGTATATGTATATGTATATGTATATGTATATGTATATGTATATGTATATGTATATGTATATGTATATGTATATGTATATGTATATGTATATGTATATGTATATGTATATGTATATGTATATGTATATGTATATGTATATGTATATGTATATGTATATGTATATGTATATGTATATGTATATGTATATGTATATGTATATGTATATGTATATGTATATGTATATGTATATGTATATGTATATGTATATGTATATGTATATGTATATGTATATGTATATGTATATGTATATGTATATGTATATGTATATGTATATGTATATGTATATGTATATGTATATGTATATGTATATGTATATGTATATGTATATGTATATGTATATGTATATGTATATGTATATGTATATGTATATGTATATGTATATGTATATGTATATGTATATGTATATGTATATGTATATGTATATGTATATGTATATGTATATGTATATGTATATGTATATGTATATGTATATGTATATGTATATGTATATGTATATGTATATGTATATGTATATGTATATGTATATGTATATGTATATGTATATGTATATGTATATGTATATGTATATGTATATGTATATGTATATGTATATGTATATGTATATGTATATGTATATGTATATGTATATGTATATGTATATGTATATGTATATGTATATGTATATGTATATGTATATGTATATGTATATGTATATGTATATGTATATGTATATGTATATGTATATGTATATGTATATGTATATGTATATGTATATGTATATGTATATGTATATGTATATGTATATGTATATGTATATGTATATGTATATGTATATGTATATGTATATGTATATGTATATGTATATGTATATGTATATGTATATGTATATGTATATGTATATGTATATGTATATGTATATGTATATGTATATGTATATGTATATGTATATGTATATGTATATGTATATGTATATGTATATGTATATGTATATGTATATGTATATGTATATGTATATGTATATGTATATGTATATGTATATGTATATGTATATGTATATGTATATGTATATGTATATGTATATGTATATGTATATGTATATGTATATGTATATGTATATGTATATGTATATGTATATGTATATGTATATGTATATGTATATGTATATGTATATGTATATGTATATGTATATGTATATGTATATGTATATGTATATGTATATGTATATGTATATGTATATGTATATGTATATGTATATGTATATGTATATGTATATGTATATGTATATGTATATGTATATGTATATGTATATGTATATGTATATGTATATGTATATGTATATGTATATGTATATGTATATGTATATGTATATGTATATGTATATGTATATGTATATGTATATGTATATGTATATGTATATGTATATGTATATGTATATGTATATGTATATGTATATGTATATGTATATGTATATGTATATGTATATGTATATGTATATGTATATGTATATGTATATGTATATGTATATGTATATGTATATGTATATGTATATGTATATGTATATGTATATGTATATGTATATGTATATGTATATGTATATGTATATGTATATGTATATGTATATGTATATGTATATGTATATGTATATGTATATGTATATGTATATGTATATGTATATGTATATGTATATGTATATGTATATGTATATGTATATGTATATGTATATGTATATGTATATGTATATGTATATGTATATGTATATGTATATGTATATGTATATGTATATGTATATGTATATGTATATGTATATGTATATGTATATGTATATGTATATGTATATGTATATGTATATGTATATGTATATGTATATGTATATGTATATGTATATGTATATGTATATGTATATGTATATGTATATGTATATGTATATGTATATGTATATGTATATGTATATGTATATGTATATGTATATGTATATGTATATGTATATGTATATGTATATGTATATGTATATGTATATGTATATGTATATGTATATGTATATGTATATGTATATGTATATGTATATGTATATGTATATGTATATGTATATGTATATGTATATGTATATGTATATGTATATGTATATGTATGTGTATATGTATATGTATTGTTGTAATGAAAATTATTAAGAATAATTTTTTTGATCCAACACACATTTTAATTATGAAAGTAAAATATTACGAAAAATATTTTAGATAACAATATTTTTCTCCTTGCAAAAAGAAGGAGTTTTTTTTTTTGAAAGTACAAAAAGAAAATAATATAGCTCGATTTATTTTTTTTTCTTAAACAAAGTTTTTTTTTAAGTCGAAAAATGATAATAAGATTAATAGATACTTTTGATTTAAAGTTTTTCTATTTAGAAAGAAAAAAATCAAAAATTGAAAAAAATTATTGCATATAATTTAATTTAAGAGAATCAAAAGTTATACAAATTGAATGTTTTACAAAATAACATAAATAGATCACAAATAAATAATTTTGTAAAAACAAGATAATTTTTGTAAACAAAAGTAAGCTAGCTTACAGTTATGAATGTATCATACAATTTGTGTATAGATTTTAAATTGACACTGGCCGTGAGCATTAAGTCACTGCTTGAATATCAACCAAGCGGGGTATGACTGGGTCAAATCCAAGGAGAGGTATAATTTTTAATTAATTTTATAAATTGTCTGAACACTCCGACTACGTCCATGGGTGTTGATATACTAAATATTCTAGAAGCCTCCATGCAAAAATATATTGTCAAAAACATAATATTTATTCATAAAAACAATCATATTCTAGAACGACCCATGGTGGGTATATAAACCGTGACCAGTGTCGATTCGAATCAGTTTTAAATCGTGTCTGATGAGTTTTAAATCGATCATTGTGCGATTAGTATAAAAGTTGAAATCAAGTATTGTCTAATTAGTTCAAAGTAAATAATTGTTGTTCAAACCAGATCAAAGTATAAGTTGGAATTTGTACAAGTAATTTGGTCAAGTAATTCAAAGTTTAACATTGTGTGAAAAAGAATTAAAATAATTGTTGAAAAAGAAATTGGATAATCATTTTTTTTTAAAGCAATAAAATCAGGTTTTTTTTTGTTTCGTAAAAACTTGTGTTTAATTTAATTTTTCTTTTCTTTAAACAAAAACGTGCGTGTTGTTCCAATTACAAAATATTTAGTAATATCGTTTACTAATATATTTTTTTTTGTTTTTGTCGAGTATCGGAATCATTGCAGGTTCGGGCAGCGCTCCTTTGAGGATAAAGAGAGCCAGGATACCGCGACAAGTGGCGACCGTGACAGGACCAGGAGACGTACGGAAGAAGAAAAGAATTACAATGGCAAGCCGCAGCATTCCCATGCCACGTCTGCGTGAGATGATGGAGGCCGAAGGGCTGGACAGCACTGGCACAAGAGAGGTCTTACAGGCAAGATGGGAGGAGCACCAATCTAGGCAACAAGGAACACCAACTTCAAGGACTCAAGGACCAGCCAACCCCACATCAGAACTACGTAGAAGTGTGGTTTCCGATCCGGAGGAGCCAGCTGCAGCAAGCATGGAGAAGATGCTCGCAGCATTGATGACAAAGCTCAACAACATGGACAAGACAATGGTCGACCAACTTCAAGGATCTGAAGCAAGGATGAGCGACTTGGAAATCGACTTCAAGAGTCCGAAGAGAGGATGAGCAACCAACTCCAAGAGATGACAGCAGTTCAACACGAGTTGGGAGAACAAATGATAAATCTGAGGGATGTGTGCATAGAACGGATCGAACAAATAACCACTGACGTCGAGACTGTAAAAGCTGACATCACGAATATCAAAGCCGATGTCGCTGTAACCCGCACACAAATCGAAGGCATAGAAAGCAACGTAACCACACGACTTGATGGCATGGAAACGAAAATGAATGAACAATACAATAAAGTCGTGGATGACATCATACGGATCGAACAGAATCAAACACAGCAACTGCGAGACATGCGTATTGATCCGCAAGAAGTGAATACAGTCATTCGCTCCGCCGCATTGGACACAACGACGCTTCTGTCCATCATGCCAGAGTTCAGTGGTAGACCGGCCGAAGATCCAGTAGTTTTTTTGAACAGAGCAACGGCATTACTACGACAAACGCATCTGCCCGTAGACTGTTGGATTGATATGGTCACAAAAAAATTAACAGGACCAGCCAGAGATTGGGCATTGATGAATCGTGGGTTGGGCTACACCTTCGATGAGTGGAAATGGCAACTAGAGAGTTTCTTCAACAGTATAGGAAGGAAAGCCAAAGCCGAACTGGAATTAATGACCGTTTCCCAACCCACAGGAATGAAGACAGAAGCGTTCGTAAATATGAAGGTGCAGCTGTTCAGAAGAGTGCACGCCGATAGGAACATTGATGACGTGGTGGCCATAATATTAAATTTACTACGCGACAACATACGTCCACTAGTAAAAATTTCGAATCCAAGATCGGTGGACGAGTTACGCACCACGGTTCGAACACTGGACGAAGAGCCAGGATCAATAATGGAGGAGATTGGTTCTGAAGAAAATATTAACCTCCACAACACCACACAACATCGGCGTGAACACCAACAATTACCGGTCCATTTAACAACAATGGAGACCAAGAACTCACAGCAGAATGGGCCAATTGTGGAAGTTGATGTGCGTGGAAGATCAATATTGGCACTGATCGATAGTCAAGCATCACACAATTTCATAAGTGAAGAATTGGCAAGAAGTATTGGAAAATGGCACCCTGTCAGAGATAGTACAGGGAGTGGAGCCACAAGCAATAATACTTTCAAGATTCTTGGGAAAATGTGCATGGATGTGATGATATCAAGAATGAAGTTCAATGTTGAAGTAATGGTTGTACCTGGCCTACGGAACCATTTGATACTTGGTCATGAATTTTTAACAAAAAATGGTGTGAGCATCGATTACCGGAGTGGTATAATTTACTTGATGTGTGATAAGAGAGTCCGCATTGCATGGAGAAAACCAGATGGAGCCCATAAAGAAGTGGCAACAATTAACAACGCATTGGACGAGTTACAAATAAAACTCCTTGAGAACCAAGAGCAGTTAAAAGATGTCATTCGGCGACATCCCAGCGTTTTCGGCAAAGTTGGAAGGACAAAAACGATCACACACAAGATCGAGATTACGAAGAATTCCCCCATTAAATTACGACCATACCCGTACAATAATGAGAAGCAACGGGTATTAGAAGAGATGATTGAAGAGATGGAAGGCGATGGCATTATAGAACCATCCACATCGCCTTGGGCCGCACCCGTCGTATTGCCGAAGAAGAAAGATGGTACTTTTCGATTGTGTGTCGATTACAGAAAATTGAACGATATCACAAAGAGCAATGCGTTTCCGATTCCAGATCTGCAAGAGATGTTGAGAAAAGTCAATGGAGCAAAAATATTTTCTACATTGGATCTACAGACTGGTTATTGGCAAATTGAGATGGAGCCACAATCGAAAGAGTACACAGCATTTACCACCCCAAGAGGTCTCTATCAATTTCGCGTCATGCCGTTTGGATTGAAGAATGCGCCAGCTACGTTCCAGAGTTTAATGAACAAAGTTTTATCTGGATACATCGAAGATTTCTGCCAAGTTTACCTGGATGACATATTAATCTACAGTCGATCAGTCAAGGAACATTTACACCACCTGGATCTTGTACTTGAAACACTAGAACAACATGAATTAACTTGTAAACCAAGCAAATGTGTCATTGGCAGCAACAAAGTCAAATATCTGGGACATATATTGAGCGAAGATGGCATTGACAGAGAGGAAGAGAAGAACGAAGCTATAAGCAATCACCCGGTACCAAGAACACGACGACAATTACGACAATTTTTGGGATTATGTGGTTGGTACAGGAGCTTCGTGAAGAACTACGAAGATATAGCTGCACCTCTAAGCGAAATGCTCAAGAAGAACATAAAGTGGCGCTGGCTAACATTGCATCAGAAGGCGTTCGAAAATCTGAAATCATCGATTGTGAATGCACCGAAACTAGCACATCCAGATTTCAAGAAGAAGTTTTGTTTAAACACGGATGCTAGTGACGTCGGACTGGGTGCAATATTGTTTCAAATGGAAGATGATGGCAAGACAAGGAGAATAATAAATTACGCCAGCAAGAAGCTTGGACCCACAGAAAAAAAGTACACCACGACAGAAAAGGAATGTCTCTCGATAATCTGGGCATTGAGGAAGTTTCGAGGATATCTTGAAGGAAGGCATTTTAAATTATACACAGATCATGCAGCGCTCCAATGGCTGAACAAAACTAAAGATAGTCGAGCCAAATTGACAAGATGGGCATTAGCATTGGGAGCCTATGATTACGAAATAATTCACGTCCCCGGAAAAGATAATCAAGCCGCCGACTCCTTGTCCAGACAACCACAGGGCAAGGCTGAATATGAAGAAGTGGAGGACATTCCAGAGTGGGTGATTGAAAAGAGGGCAAAAACACCGATAACCCTCAACGTAATTGAAGTGGAAACACCCACACTCGACGATATTAGACGATGGCAGGATGAAGATCGTGATGTGACTGCCATCAGAAGATATATCAATGATCATAATAGTCCACTGAGAAGCAATCTACGTCGACGAGTGGACAGAACAAGAGCTAATTACACTGTAGCTGACGGGATCCTCTGGTACCATAGTCAACTGATGGTACAAGAAGTGCCAGTGGTTCCCGAAGAACGCCGACTTGGTTTTCTAAGAAGATATCACGACAGTGATGTAGCAGCACACCCTGGATGGAGAGAAACGTATCGTCAGATCCGGAACCGCGTGTATTGGTATGGGATGCAAGATGACATACGCAGATATGTAAAAGGGTGTGATACGTGTGCTAGAGTGAAGCCACTGAACAAGAAACCAAGTTCAGCAATGAGAAGTCGAAGACCTACTTCACCATGGGAGGTAGTCAGCATCGACTTGATGGGTCCATACCCACGCACATCACGTGGAAAAACGAATATATTGGTTGTGACTGATCTTTTCACTAGATGGATCGAAGCATTTCCATTGGGGGCCACGTCGACCTCGAAGATAGCCCAAGTACTGAAAGACGAAGTATTTAGTCGTTATGGATATCCAAGAGCAGTACTTAGTGATAATGGTCCCCAGTTCAGATCAAAGGAATGGAAAGCAGTGAATAGAGATTGGCACACAGAAATATGGACAACGCCAATATACCATCCACGAGCCAACCCCACGGAAAGACAGAACCAAGAATTGAAGAAGTTGCTGCGTTTAAATTTGTTGAATCAAGCACACAAGAATTGGGACCAACAACTACACAAATCATTGTTCGCAATACGTAACAGAGCAAATAGAACAACTGGTTTTTCGCCCGCCAAATTGTTACTGGGGGCTGAAATGAAGAAGCCTGGGGATTGGCAAATTCAAGTTGAAGAAGAGCCTCAAGATATTCAAGATTGGGCCAATGAACGAGGCCAAGAACGTCAACAGAATGTTGAGATAGCTCGGCAAACAATATTGGCCAATGCCGAAGAAAATGACCAAGTGGAAACTGGACTCAGTTATCAACCAGGAGAGTCCGTCTGGATGCGCAATCAAGTGCTCAGCAGTAAGGTGGAGGGTGTCCATAGTGGATTGGCACCAAAGTGGAAAGGGCCTTACAGAGTGCTGAGGAGTTTACCAGCTGGAATATATGTTGTGGATACAGTGCCTCCCACGAAGTTAAATGGAGGTCTCTTGAAGCCGGCCAGTGCAAGGACCGCCGCCAATGGGAATCTGGGAAGATTGAGTGTGGGGAACGAGGTGTTCGGCCAACTACTTCCAGATCGATTGGGGGGTCAAAGGCATGGAGGTGATGGAAGACGACGGGATGTACCAAGTGTGGACGAGCCAGAGGCCAGAGCATTAGAGCCAGGGTACAACTTGCGGCCCAGACGACCGGCAATCAACAACAGGCGCCGTTGAAGAAGTGAAGAACTAATGTGTACGTACACTTTTAAGTTTTGCTAGCTAGCTAAATGTACTAGTACAGTTCAAATAGTTCTTAAGTTAAAAATTGGTCGACCAAATATAATAAGCAAATTAGAAAATGTGTGTTGGAATCTAGATGGGGAGATTTTGTTGTAATGAAAATTATTGTGAATAATTTTTTTGATCCAACACACATTTTAATAGAAAAATATTAAGTAAAATATTATGCAAAATATTTAACAAAACAATATTTTTCTCCTTGCAAAAAGAAGGAGTTTTTTTTTTGAAAGTACAAAAAGAAAATAATATAGCTCGATTTATTTTTTTTCTTAAACTAAGTTTTTTTTTAAGTCGAAAAATGATAATAAGATGCTTGTGATTTAAAGTTTTCTATTTTTGAAAAAAATCAAAAATTGAAAAAAAATTATTACATATAATTTAATTTAAAAAATTCAAAATCATACAAATTGAATGTTTTTAAAAAAAACATAAATAGATCACAAATAAATAATGTTGTAAAAACAAGATAATTCAAGTAAACAGAAGTAAGCTAGCTTACAGGAATGTATCATAAAATTTGTATATAGATTATGAGTTGACACTGGCCGTGTGCATTAAGTCTCTAGTTGAATATCGACCAAGCGGGGTGTGACAATGGGTCAAACCCAAGGAGAGGTATAATTTTTAATTAATTTTATAAATAGTCTGAACACTCCGACTACGTCCATGGGTGTTGATATACTAAAATATTCTAGAAGCCTCCATGCGAAAATATATTGTCAAAAACAAAATATTTATTCAAAAAAAAAACAATCATATTCTAGAACGACCCATGGCGGGTATATAAACCGTGACCAGTGTCGATTCAAGTCAGTTTTAAATCGTGTCTGATGAGTTTAAAATCGACCATTATCCGAAGAGTTTTAAATCGATCATTGTGCGATTAGTATAAAAGTTTAATATCAAGTATTGTCTAATTAGTTCAAAGTATATAATTGTTGATCAATCCAGATCAAGTTAAAGTTGGAATTTGTACAAGTAATTTGGTCAAGTAGTTCAAAGTTTAACATTGTGTGAAAAAGAATTAAAATAATTGTTGAAAAAGAAATTGGATAATCATTTTTTTTTAAAGCAATAAAATCAGGTTTTTTTTTTTTGTTTCGTAAAAACTTGTGTTTAATTTAATTTTTCTTTTCTTTAAACAAAAACGTGCGTGTTGTTCCAATTACAAAATATTTAGTAATATCGTTTACTAATATATTTTTTTTTGTCGAGTATCGGAATCATTGCAGGTTCGGGCAGCGCTCCTTTGAGGATAAAGAGAGCCAGGATACCGCGACAGTATATGTATATGTATATGTATATGTATATGTATATGTATATGTATATGTATATGTATATGTATATGTATATGTATATGTATATGTATATGTATATGTATATGTATATGTATATGTATATGTATATGTATATGTATATGTATATGTATATGTATATGTATATATATATGTATATGTATATGTATATGTATATGTATATGTATATGTATATGTATATGTATATGTATATGTATATGTATATGTATATGTATATGTATATGTATATGTATATGTATATGTATATGTATATGTATATGTATATGTATATGTAAATGTATATGTATATGTATATGTATATGTATATGTATATGTATATGTATATGTATATGTATATGTATATGTATATGTATATGTATATGTATATGTATATGCATATGTATATGCATATGTATATGTATATGTATATGTATATGTATATGTATATGTATATGTATATGTATATGTATATGTATATGTATATGTATATGTATATGTATATGTATATGTATATGTATATGTATATGTATATGTATATGTATATGTATATGTATATGTATATGTATATGTATATGTATATGTATATGTATATGTATATGTATATGTATATGTATATGTATATGTATATGTATATGTATATGTATATGTATATGTATATGTATATGTATATGTATATGTATATGTATATGTATATGTATATGTATATGTATATGTATATGTATATGTATATGTATATGTATATGTATATGTATATGTATATGTATATGTATATGTATATGTATATGTATATGTATATGTATATGTATATGTATATGTATATGTATGTGTATATGTATATGTATATGTATATGTATATGTATATGTATATGTATATGTATATGTATATGTATATGTATATGTATATGCATATGTATATGCATATGTATATGTATATGTATATGTATATGTATATGTATATGTATATGTATATGTATATGTATATATATATGTATATGTATATGTATATGTATATGTATATGTATATGTATATGTATATGTATATGTATATGTATATGTATATGTATATGTATATGTATATGTATATGTATATGTATATGTATATGTATATGTATATGTATATGTATATGTATATGTATATGTATATGTATATGTATATGTATATGTATATGTATATGTATATGTATATGTATATGTATATGTATATGTATATGTATATGTATATGTATATGTACATGTATATGTATATACAGTGTGTCTACTTAAATTGGCTCCATATTGAAAAATTTTTTATTATAAGGTTTACGTACAAAAGTTATTCTTTATAAAAATCTCTGCATTCGAAAATATTAACATTCAGCTATTAAGTTTTGACATAGAATGTACAGGGTGGCCAACAATTGAAAAAGTTCGATAGGAATGTTTTGATCACTTCAATTTAAAACTAAATTTTGCAAATCCTACTTATAAAACACGTTATCTGTTATCCTAATGAACCAGTCATCGTGCTTCAAATGTTTATTTGCAGATTTGCAACATCTAATGAATGATGTAACAAAATAATTAATACAGAACATTTATTTTCATACATTACGTTAAAATACAATTATTATTGAGATTTAAATACAATTATTTGTGTGTATTACAGTAAAATGCATTCCATTCGATATTGTTTTATTATTATTTATTTATATCCATTGCTAAATTTTTTCAAATCAGCAAATAAACATTTGAAGTATGATGACTGGTTAATTAGGATAACAGATAGCGTGTTTTATAAGTAGGATTTGCAAAATTTAGTTTAAAATTGAAATGGTCAAAACGTTCCTTCGAACTTCTTCAATTGTTGCCCACCCAAAAGTTAATTCTATGTCAAAAGTTAATAGCTGAATGTTAAGATTTCCGAAAGTAGAGATTTTTATAAAGAATAACTTTTGTTCGTAAACCTTATAATAAAAAATTTTTCCATATGGAAAATATATATATATATATATATATATATATATATATATATATATATATATATATATATATATATATATATAGAATAGAATAGAAAGTATTTATTGTTTAAGAAATATATTTTACAATATGGAGAGATACACCATGAAAAAAAAAACAATAATAATAATAAGAACAATAATTATGTATAACAATAATCAACATTAACAGGTGTAACAATTGACTGTATGGAGAGATACATCTTGAAATTAATCATAATAACAATAACAACAACAATAATAAAAACAACAACAATAATCCCTCCCGTGGGTCCACCTTGTCGTGGTGGGAGGGCCTAGTACCTAGCCTTCAAGCCAGAGGAGGGGAAGCTAACGGACCCAAACTTCTCAACGTTGGGATCAGTGTGCGGATATCGCGCGCTGTCATCATCGTCATCGTTGGTTTCGGTGCACGTCATCTGGCCGACATTGTCATCTGGCTGAAGACGTTAAACTGGCGGTCCTGTGCATCCCTGCTGGGAGTGCTCGAGCTGAGGGTGGGACCTCAGGCAGGGTGGGCGGGCCTAAGCCACCAGCCACGCCAGTCCTTGGTAGGATAGTGTGCAATGGATGCATAGATCGGAATTTGCATTGCTTCGGGCAAGTTCCGGTCCGTCCGCATATTCCGCGACTGGTAAAGTGGGGGTTGGGCCACAGAGTACTGGGGTAGGGCTATTAAAGTCCGAGGGTATACCCGTTCCCGGCTATTCCAGTCAGCCCCTTGGGACACGATGGCTGGTTTAAAATTATTTTATGGACAAAGAAACAACCCAAAACCAAACGGAAATTCCACCTTCCGTAAAAGAAGGCCCGGACGGCGTCCCAGTTATAACCGAAACGTCGGGGGGACTAAACCTACCTAAAGATAAAAGGAAGAATCGCGGAAACATGGCATTGCTTCCAGGTTCCCAAAGGCAAGTTGTAGTTAAGTATTTTCTGATAAGAAGGAAGGGTGACTCAAGTGACTTTAAATCGATGAGCCCCTTTTTAACTGCAAAAAAATTATACGAGGTTGTGGGGCGTCATAAAATTTAACAACGGATTGTTGGTCAAAACTTTCGGCAACAAGATCACTAATGACAGATTATTATCTCTAAAGATGTTAGGCGATCATGACGTAGAAGTATCGCCCCATGGAACATTAAATAGTCCCAGGGGGTGGGACTATTACAGGGGGTGGGATCTTTGGCAGAGACCTCTTGATTTGCTCAATCGAGGATATAGTAGTAGTTGAGGCCCGAAGGATTAAGTGGAGGCAGGATGGTGAATTGAAAGACTCACCTCTCCTCCAAATTACCTTTAACAAAATAGATTTGCCAGCAACAATCGATGCTGGCATTCACAAGAAAATCCCCGTGCGTCCGAACATTCCAGCACTAACGTAATGCGATGTTATTGGTGTCAAAGATACGGGCACATGGCATGTAGGTGTGAAAGGCCTCAAATTTATATCTGCGGGGAGCCATTACACGAAGAAAGACCGTGCAATGAGCCAATTATATGTGTGAATTGTGGGGGTAGTCCGAGTGACTACTTCCACAATTGTGGGCCTAAAACTCCAGTTTTGGGTTTTATTGTTTTAATTGTAATAGTATGGGCTCTTTACACCCACACTATTTCACGTTATTGTATTTTTTGTTTTTAAAGCTCTTTATTATTATCTAGTTTTTAATTTTTTATACTGTTATCTAGTTTTTAAGAATTTTTATTTGTTGCAGTGAAGGCCTTTTACACCTTCACTGTAACGTTGTTATTTTGATGCTGTTGTTGTTTATATTTTGTTGCTGTTTTCTTTTTTATATAGTTTATTTTGGTTTTTTTTTTCCTACCTAGTCAATTCATTTGACTAGGTAGTGTTGTGATATTCATTATTTTGTTATGTCATAGCTATTTTTTTTAACCTTTGAGGGCTAATGAGCATGTTCTCGAAGCCCATAAAGGGGGGTGGCTTTAAGTGGGTAGTCTGGCTGGCCAGGAGTCCCACACTCTGTGCTTCAATGCATTTCCGACCTCCCGCAAAAAAAAAAAAAAAATTATCTTTAACAATAATAAATATTAACAAAAGTAACAATTGACTTTTAGGCGTAGATTCAGATATCATTAGTACTCGCTGGAAGAATCGTTAGGAATATTAACAAGGAAATGAAATATGTTATTTAATTGTTGGATGTTCCGGATCCCAAATAAATGCGCAATTGCGTCTGAATCAGCAAGTGTTGACGAAATATATCTTTTTAAGTACATGAATCTGCCTTTATTATATTTTGGAAAACGCAAGAAAACATGAGCTATGCTTTTTTCTTCATTTAATTCACAATTTGTACACACATCATTCCGATTTAATTCAATAACTTTCAGCTTATGAAATATTTTTGTTTGGTGGATTGAAGACACTCTAAGCTGGCTTAAATAATTTCAATTTTGTGAAGTTAACATTGTATTTAAATTATGGCTCTTCGTCCTTTGTGTAAAATAAGTTCTTATATAACGGACTGTATTGTGATGCTTGGATACGCTGTAAATCAATTTCGTAGATCATTTGATTTTGTTTCTTGAGAATGCTTTCTATCGCAGATTTTACATGGGAGCTATTTTGAGAATTTCTAAGATAAAGAAAATCCAAATGCATCAGTGCTTCACGCAAGTGCTGTGGCCAATTATTATTAGTTCCACCTTCTGGGTCATTTCTTAGATCTTTTAAACGGTTAAAAAAATTTTGGATACCATGAACTATCCATTTTTCTCACTTTGAGCCACCAGTTGAGGGTCTGCTTAAGTATCGGAACTGATATATGTGTAGTTTGTGCTTCAAAACGAACGATATAATCTGGTGTACACCTAGACCATTGCATAAGATTCTTCCAGAATTTCAACTGTTCTTTTGCATGCATTGCGACGTAATTAAAAGACTTTATTTCTTCTGCATACAAAAGTGTGGATCTTATCATTGAATAAAACGTCTCTCGAATTCCATGAATTAGACTTAGTAGCACACAATATGGATTTAACTTTAGCTGATGCTCTACGTGCTTTCGTTGTAAATTGCATGGAACATAAATTAAATTTACCAGAACTTGAAAATGTTACTCCCAGATACGTAAACAAAGAAACCCTTTCCAACTCGAGGCTATTATAGAAAAATTTCTTAATTTTTTTTGTTTGGGAAGATTTTTGAAACACAACAACTTTTGACTTCTCTGCATTTACAGTGAGTTTATTTGTTGAACATTTTTTGAGTAACGCATCTAATCTTCTGTGGGTGTCTATGTAGGAACTTCCACAAATAATCAACTCATCTGCATATATATATATATATATATATATATATATATATATATATATATATATATATATATATATATATATATATATATACATATATATACATCAGGTATGTCCGAAAAGTATCTGAGCCACCTCTGCAAGGCATCAACGTCAACCATAAAGCCTAACAAACATTTAGGTTGCTCGCCGACACATACAAGACGTATAGTTCATGCACAGCGTGTATTTATTTACAAAGCCTATTTAGCGTTCGTCAGATTTTGTTAAAATTGACTGAAAGATCAGATCAACAAATTTGCATCAAATTCTTAGAAATGAAGCTAAACATCACGAGAAATTGCCAAGCGCGCGAAAGAAGTTGAAGAGTGGGGGATACCAGCAGACAAGGAGAAGCATGTATATAGAAATGCTATACCATCTGTTATGGACAGCTTTGCTAATAGAGAATCAATGTTAAATATTATTTACTATAATAATGACACACACAATGCTTCATATAGAAATAAAAATAGTAGAGGTACTCTGTAGTCTGTAGAGTGTGTGTGCAAACGTAATGAATAATAATATTATAATTTAAGTGGGCATCACTAAACCCCAACTCTTAAATGGCATCAATCAAACATCAATTTATATCATATCACAAGCATTCAGATGTTTGTAAGTATGTGTATGTATATGTATGAATGGTTTTATAGTAAATATTTTATTTATTTATTTACTATTAGAAATGCTTTTGAAAACAGACTGTATAGCGCTGTTGTGTGTTCTGGGTGGTATGTGTGTGTGTATATTTGTGTTATAATGAAACCTGCTATACGTCTTCTTGCCTGCTGTTCTCCCCCACTCTTCAACTACTATCGTGCGCTTGGTCATTTCTCGTGATGTTCAGGTTCATTTTTAACATATTTCTCACCGTTTTATTGCAAAATCAAGATAATCATTTCGAAGTACGAAAATTTTCCTTTCGAAATCGTTTTTGCAAATTGAATTCGGACCATATTTGTAGCATTATGATCTGCTGGAAAATTGCATTGTAAAAAACTCAAATGGCCACAGATCAAAAATATGCATCGCACAGTGCCTGCCATGTGCAAATACAAAGTTTATATTAATTTAACTAATACTAGCAGGAGGATCAATGCTACAACTAAAAAAATAACCGCGTTTTGAATTTTTGAAAAAAACTGCACTTTGATCGGTTTTTCTCGATTTTCTCCGGAACTAACCGCCCGATCGAGTCGTTCGACCGTTCATTTTCTTCGTATTTTCATTATCTGCAATTTATCCACACCATCAAGATTACTCTGATAGTTTTAATTTTCTAAGCAAAAAACAAAAATAACAGTGATTTTTTTCATACAATTTTTAATAAAAAAGTTATCAATAATAAAGTCGAGTGAAAAACATCACACAATATCATATGAAAATATTCTCCAAACAATGGCGCAGTTGGTTTTCTTCTAACACTTTTCACCAAATCGCTGTAGCTTGGTCTATTAATGCACAATTTCAGTAACAGAGATGTAGATTATATCACACGTTCACTTCAAAAAATTCAAATTTAATTCAATAAACTAATAAGTTCAGTACATGTGACACGATACTTTAAACAAAGTTATTTCGTGGAAGTATTGAAATAATTTAATATCAAATACATACTATTTGTATATTATTTTGTACAAAAATAATAATATAATTATAATTAAAAACATATTTTACATAAAGTATTTAATTTTTAAAATAAATAATCTACAAATAAATAGATGTGTAGTTACGATATGTGTTCAGGCATGTGAGGAATGAATTAACCTATATTAAACTCAAACTAGAAATTCCATCCAATATATGCAGACGACACGCGTGATCAGAGCCTATGGTCCAATATGATTGGTTCGTTTGATAACATGGACCGGTAAATCTGAATTAATACAAGTCTTAGTTCATACGTATGTTAATTCTTTTTACTACTATCAATTTTGTAATTCATCATTTTGATTATTTGTTTAATTTTTTTTAAATTTTTATTTTCAGTTTTAATTATTATATTTGTTTTTTTAATTTTTTTTTTGTTTCCATTAATATATTTAGAACAAAATAATATGAATAAAAAATGATAACGATAGATCGAAGCCGGTTTGTTTTAACGTGGTCAGTGAATTTGTTATTGTCGATGGACTGTGGAGCTTGAGTTTACTGTACATATACTACGGTAAAAACTTGCGTCGTAAATTTCCCCTTTCCCTAACCCTCAATTTCCAGTTCCATTCCCCTTTCAATAGCGATAATTGCTATTCATTCTTTTATGACATGATTATTGAGATACCTACAGATTAATGCATGACACTTTCATTTTCGAGAATTCGAGTTCTTTATAAGTTACCCCACCTCTTTATCCATCCACCTCTTTATTCATTAGGAGTTGTTCGGATTCTTAAACTGCATTTTAAATAGCAACCATAACCAAAATTTCGTGAACGTACTAATATGTATGTTATTAAAAACCATTTTTTACTGTAGTAATATTAAATTTAAAAATTTAGAAACTACTGAAAATAGTTTGTGTGTGCTTACGATTATGGATAATAATCAAATATCAAATTTCTCTCATGTTCATCTAGTATGATATTTGTTAGCATCACTAATATTATAATACTCTGTTACTATATAGTCTAATGGTGATTTTGGTGAAAATTTTGGGTAGAGCGCCTTTTAATTTTTTATCTCATAGGGAGGTCAGCCATGAGTGTAAAATTCATTTTCCGAGACGTTAAAGGTATTATAACGACCGCCATCCTCAAATTAAAGGTGAATTATTTTTTGTGATTAATCTCTGTAACCGTGAGCCTCAAGAAATTTTGCAAAGAACTTTTATGTAGTTAACACAAGTATCCATAACTGTTTTGACTAACTTTTTGCACTAATGGCAATAATAAAAGATTTAGAAACAAAAACGTTGAAAAAGGATGGGGAAACATTTCTTTGGATTCTGGGATTTTTCTGTGGTTTTCCACGGGTTGATTCCCTGAAATGGCCTCCACAGATGTCACTGTTTTAGAAATCAGGGCTGTAAGGTTTTTGTCCGGATTTTCCTCCGTTTCGTAGGTATCGGTTTCCCCTCAGCCCTGGTTGGCTGCACCCGAGAGATTTTTTCTGTCCACCTTCAGGAAATGATTCTGGAGTTTATCGTCTAGATTTTCGGCTTGGCTGGGTGCACCTGCAGTTTTTTGTCTCTCGGCGAGGTTAGCTTGCACCTTCACTTTTTGAGGGGATTTGAGCCCCAGAGTTATAACTTTTTTTACCATTAATAACCAGTTTGGTCACGAGTGAATCGGGACGTGTAATACGCCATGCCCTCCCCTTGATGGGGAGAGCATGTATACAGTTCGCCAGTTGCTCCAAGGGATTGTTTATGGCAGTATTTCACCCAGCTGCCCTAGCCTTAGGCTAGTTCTCTAGGCACAATGCCTCGCATCCGTAACTTGAGTTTTGCATGGCTTTCTTGGTCGTGCTTCTCAAGGCTATCCTGTCCAGCATGGGTATTCCTGGCAGTAACATAGCTACCATTGGCGTTGCATAGCCCTTTATCGATTCTCTCAAGTTCCCCAAGCCTCTCCACCAACGACAAGGTGCTACCATGCCCAGAAATTTTCAATTAATTAATAATCTTTTCTTATTTTTATTTTTCTTCTTTTTTTTTCTTCTTTTAGCGAATTTCCTTTCAGAGTTATTGGTCCCGTACCGAAGTCAAAATTTCGCAAAAATTTCTTCAAATGTCCATCGATCCTACCTAGTAGATGTCAAGAATCACCATCTGTAAAATTTATATATATATATATATCTATGGACATATATATATATATATATATATATATAATTTCCTTTTATATATTTCCTTCTATATATATATATTTTCCTTTCAGGAAATTCGCTAATTACTATCGCTAAAACTTATATATATATATATATCTATATATATATATATATATATATATATATATATATATATATATATATATATATATATATATGTACTTTTTTAAAAAGTCTGTGGACTCTCTAGCGGTCACAGTTTTATTCCGATTGGAATGAAATTTGGTATTTGAGTCGCTTTTGGTATTCTATAGGTAAAATTCGTTAATGGGTAAAATTGGACGAGGGGAAAAGGGGTTTAGAGGGAGGGGAAAACACAAAATTTGACTGTCTCCCTAAATATTCTAAAAATCCAAAAATTTATCAGGAATTAAGTTCTAGGTACTAAGTTTTACTGTAATTTTGTTTCTTATCATTTTTCTGTTACTTTAATATGAACAGAAATATTTACAATTAAAGATTGAAAGTTAAAATTCTAAATATCTCTCTTCACATTAGAGTTTGAGAAAAATGATTTAATTGTAGCAAACTTGATTTTCTACAACTTTACATTTTTTTATTATTCTAATATTAAGAGATATATTTAATATTTTGTGTTTTTTTGACACAAGTACACGAAATATATTTTATTGTAAAAAATTTTGATTGTCGTTTCCGTAGTAACTATAAACTATAATCGTTATATGTCGTTTACCAGTCCAAGTAGCCGAGCAGTCTAAGGCGTTATGTCTGCGCAGTATGCAGTACTTGGAAATTGGCAAGTTATGGGTTCGAATCCCGACATCGGCAGTTTGTCAATTATAAAAAAAAGGGCGGTTAATTGACTAAACAGTCGGCGTATGGACAAGAACGAAGCAACCGGCTATGCCAGAGAAGGTTTTCTGCAGTTTCCTTCACGAACTCCAGATGAATATCGGCATTGTTCCTATCATAGTCGGCTGCAGCCGCATATCTTACCTATTTCTAGTCTACTCACAAATTCCTTCCACTCCACTCACATCCTCACATCCTAAGGCATCTCAATGGACTTTATGGTCGAAGTGTAACCCGTCTGGGGCAGCCTTTAAAATCTACCTCTATCTCTTTATGTCGTTCTATTTTGGCTATTAATAAATTTAATTTTTGCAAATACTGAAGTCTTATCAGATATTATATTTCATTTTGATCACACATAAATTATGACCGCTAGAGAGTGATTTATATATTCAAAGGAAATTCGCAAGTTGACGCAGCTCCTGCGTAACGAATTTTTTATTATTGCCATTAGCGCAAAAAGTTTGAAACAGTTGAATAATGAATAATTGTATAAAATACAAAAATGCTCTCCACGGACATAAATTACAAAAAATAATTCACCCATTCATTAATTTAATTTCAAGATGGCAGCCGTTATATCACCGTTAACGTCCCAAAAACTGAGTTTTACACGCATAAACCTCCTACGAAAAAATAGAATAGCGTTCTACCCAAAATTAATACAAAGAATTTTTTTATGCACCATTTGACTATAGTATTTCTACAATCAAGAAGGGCATAGCGGATAGAGCACCGCTTTACTCTTACCACTAAGTAAGTTAATAACCGTAAACAAATGTGAAAAAAAATTATATTAATAAGTAATTAATAATAAAAAATAATATTTATAATAATTTGAAAGTAAAATATATTTAATATTTATTTCTAAATTTGTATTCTGTTATCCTTCTAGGTTCTAAGTACTACTAATGTAAAATAGACATACCAGGTTCACACCAGATTTTAAAATTCACAAATATAAGTATTTTAATTCCTCCTATTTCTATTCCTCTATAATAATAGGATTATTAATATAAAATCAATCTCGTTAAAACATTCTTGAATAAGTTTTGAAAAGGATTAGTTAATCAAATCCAAGTACTATGTAAAGTATTTTGTACTAATATATACCCAAATATGCGGGTGAAATGCGACGGACAGCGGGTTGAGCGGTTCATTATCAGGTTTTCTTCAATTGAACGCCGTACACATTCAATGTTGTTATAATAGCGCATTGTTTTTGGTATTTTTACTTTGTTTTTGTTTTATACTGTTGATGTAAACTTTTCATAAATTTTCTTTATATTGTTCTCTAGGTGCCGATCTTGAATTGAATTTTGCACACAATTGACGTTGAATATTCACACCTGAGTTATTCTTTTAATATAAAGCTCTACCATTTGAGCACGTTCAAATAGCGTATACTGCTCCATAACGCTAATTTCCATCGAATGAGTTTCTTGTAACTCATAAAATAAGTCTAAACGACAGTAAGTGTCAAAAAGACAAAGTAATTCAATGGGCCACAAATAGATAGCACATCCTGTCAATTAGTATAATCTGGAAAATTATAATTTTTCTACTGTAGAGGGAAGTGGGGCATAATGATACAAGGAGAAAAGAAAATGGATACACCAAGCATATTTCCTAAAGGATTAAATATATTCGCATGGTGATATAAATAAAATGTTTCTTTAAATGTGTAAACACGGCCGCATTGTTCGCGCGACACTTAGTTAGCCGATCACCTTTCGCAAGATTAAAAGTGTTTCGAATGCGTCCAACTAAAAAATACGTGCAATATAAAAGTGTTTCAGCAATCTCCTAATCCATTTTGTAAAGATCTGCATATACCAAAAGTTAGATAAGTTAGGACATCAAGTATTTTGGATTTTATGATTTTTTTTTTTATAAACAGTTTTTTTTTTCATTAGTAAACGTTTTTATTTGAAATAATTTCGTTGAGGTACTTTGAGACAGGTAGGTACTGAACACAATGACGCGCATCATTGTGGCATCAACTTCAAACTTCGTGCACTAAGGATAACCTAATTCTAAAAATTTTTTTCTATTGAAGCAGTCAATTATTGCCGTGACCATGGAATTATCTATCTCACTCTGCCACCACACACGTCACACAAATTACAACTGCTAGATGTCAGTGTTTTTGGTCCGTTTAAATGCATACTGAAAATAGCTTTTAATGATTGGCACATTCAAAACATTGGAAAGACTCTATATATCTATAAAATAGCTAAACTTTTAAAATCGGCCTTCCTGGCATCTTATGCACCTTGTGTTTGGGGAAGATGTTGCACCTATAGAAATTTGTGGTGTGAATAATAATACCTGATTATTTCGTTGAGAGTAATAACTAATCGAGATTAAATTTTAATTACCGTTTTTAACTTTAAATTTTAAATATACCCGACCAGAAAAAGTCAGATGTGTTGCCAGTCACTATATCTGGTCCGCATCAGGTACGAGTATGGCATGCCAGTTCGGGCATGCCGGACTGGTACCCGATCAGTTCCTGAACAGGTATCCATCTGGCAAGCCCAATGTTAAAGTGTTCATATTATATTGGGTTTGCCTGACATGCGCCAGACTAGGAACCGATTTGGTTAACCTGGGCTCACAATTGTAGGATTTTTTTAAACTTTGTAAAATTGACATTTTTTTAAACTTTATTAATATTAAATAAACTTTAGTTATTATGTTTCTTTATCAAAATAATAAAATTATTTCAAAACTTTTTTAAATTCATAAGAATTTTTGAAAAATTATTTTCTGTAATTTACAAATGTACAAATGAACATAATAAAATGTACCCATCGATAGAATTTACAACCGAAATAGAACAGGAGGCGCGATTCTGTTTTTAGATATAAAAATTATGAAAAATAACGACACTAAAAAATTAGAATTCGATATCTACAGAAAACTTACACACACTGAACTGAAATTCCCATTGTCCAAGAAAAATTACTTTAGAGAAATAAACCACATTAAACAAGTTGCAATCATTAATGGCTTCGACTCTAACATAATAAATAATTTGGTCCGCAGAACTAAACTTAAAATTGCACGAAATAATTCCACCGCACTAACACCAGACATTGGCAACGTTGAACCAACTAAATGGTGCAAACTAACATACTTCCGCCTATGCACAAATAAAATCACTAGAGAATTAAGGGACCACAACTTAAAAACTGCGCTTGTTAGTAAATATTAAACAGTTACTGGGCACCCCTAAGGATAAAATTAGGAATGAAAAACAATCGGGAATATATGGTGTCAATTGTCAAAACTGTTCGAAAATTTATGTTGGTCAAAGTCGTCACCAAATCGGTATTATCAAAGAACATCTGGCTCATGTGAAATTTGGGAGAACTGAAAAATCGTGCACGTTATTGAGAACAACCACATAATTGATAAATCCAATCTAAAACTACTTAAATCGGTACAAAACCCCACAGAATAAGATGCATACGAAAGCATCTACATATACAAATTGAGAAAACAGATAATGAATTTAGACAATGGCACAATTCCAAATTCTGATTTAATAAAATTAAACCATTTTCAAAAACAAAAATAAAAATCCAATACCTGAATGTCAAGGTTAAAGTAGATACACTCACTTTAGTGACAAAACATACGCCGCATAGTCACCAAAGAATACCGCCAATAAATAGGTGGGACTTCCCACGCACCTAATCCAGTAGTGAGGCAACTCAAATAATCCTCAAGTCAGATTTTACCTTCCGTCAAATCGTATAAAAGGACAGAACTTTTTTAATATCATTGTTCACCACATCAGCATCGACACCAGCAGCAGCATCATCAGCATCAACAGCAACAGCATCACCAATGGATGAGGACGGGTTTAAACCCGTCAGCAACAAAACAAAGAAGCGATCGTTGGCCCCAACCGTCCACAAAAAAGCGGCAACTGAAGTCAGCAACAGATATGGACTGTTGGTCGATGTCACCGAAGCTGTGTCAGCAACTCGACCTGCAGCAAAGAAACCGAGTCCCATTGTGGGTCTTACCAATTTCAGGCAGGTCGAGGAAGCCATAAAAGCGGCAGCCAGGGGCTCGATCAGGTTGACTTTTGGGCCCAGCACAATAAGTGTCCACTGAGAAACCGACTCGGACTACTTCAAATGTAAGGCCAAGTTAGAAGAGATTCAGTTACCGTTCCACTTTTACGGCAATAAAAGTGACCATGATCCAAAGTTCATTGTTCATGGCACCATGCGCCACTACACCGACGATATGGTGGCTGAAGAGTTCAAAAAGTGCGGCCTTAAGCCTAATAAGGTCGTGCTTTTCAGCAAAACTGGAAACGAGAGCGTAAGAGTATCTCATCCAATTTGAAAAGGGGACGCAAGCACAAAGCGTACTCAACGTAAAGTGGATTTGTGGTGTCAAAGTTGGCATCGAAAAATTCATCAACAAGTGGGAGCCATTCAATGCTACCGCCGTTAGGTATACAGGCAAGTTCACGGAACTGTCGAGGAACTGTGCGTTGCGTGAACTGTGGTGAAAACCACGGCTCATGAGAATGCACAGTCCCGCGGTTTCAACAAAGTACGTTCCAGCACCAGTGCCATCAACTAATCCGTGGTTCCCTAAGAAGAATTCAGAAAAGGAGGTAATCGACATTTTGTGTAACACCCCTCTTTCACCATTTAACTCATTCTTGACCGAGGCCCCAGAATCCCCGGCATCCCCAACTCCAACGGAGAACAACGCTTTTGACTTCATCACCCTCCTGAAACTCAGGATTGAAGTGGAGACTGCATGGAAATCGTGCAATCGAACTCCGAAAAACTCCTCGTGTTTTTCAAGATGACTGCTCATCTATTCGAAAATGGCATCCCATCCTTCTGCTTGGTCCCAAATCCGATTTCTACAGTGGAACTCTCAAAGTCTCCATCGCAAACTTCCACCACTCTCTCGTGCCTCCTGAAGATGGTAGTCTTGAAGGCATCTTAATTCTTATTTCGGCTAATAGTGGTAGTTATAAAGTTACATCTTTATACAACCCCCCTGATAGACTCTTACAGGGAAAAGATATTGACCGCGTTTTAAGGACCCATGATCGCGCCGTGATCATGGGTGATTATAATGGGCGTCATATATCATGAAACTGTATGTCTAACAATTCTAGCGGGAATGCACTTTTTGCACACTCCATCAAACGTAACTTCATTGTTGCGTACCCTGACGAACCCACGTATTACCCTGATGCTGCCCACCGCCTACCCCAAACCATCGATTTAGCGATACTCAAGAATTGTGACCTTCTGTCGGATCTTGATGTCAATTGGATTTGCAGAGCGACCACCGCACTATTACTTTCACCCTAGGTGAAATGAGGGGTACTGTAACTTTGCAGACCCGGCTGGACTTTGGGATAGCGGATTGGAAACTTTTCAAACAGTATCTCAACGTCGAAACTTTGATCACTCCAAAGATCAAAACGACCGAACAGATAGATTTAGAGGTTAGTAAACTGACGGGAAATCTCGTAGCTGCTACCGAAAAATCTATCCCTAAAAACTCGATCCTTCGGCTTTCAACTTAAATTAGATGATGACACACTATAACTTATACGGTCTCGGAACAAACTACGTAAATTTTGGCCAAGAGTTAGGCTGCCTGAGCTTCATGACGCCATGAAGCAAATGTCAGCTGATATTCGAGGAAAAGTCACGCGCACCAGAGATGAAGTGTGGAATGAGAGGATTTCGGCTCTGACCAATCGTAACAACAGTGTTTAGACATTTGCTAGAAATTTGCGTAAACGTTCCAACAGACTGCCCCCTCTTTTGTCAGAAAATGGGTATCTCTACTCAGATTCAGACAAAGCACAACTTCTTGCTGACATCTTCTCTAAGGCGCACAGTTTAACAGGTGGCGACGAATATCACGATGAAGAAACAGCCCGCTTGGTGTCTGAATCTTTGGAAAATATTCGCTCTTCCATCATTAACCCAACCGAAGTCGAATGCGTATCACCTCAAGAGGTTTGAAACATTTTAAGGAAGCTTATGTGTAGGAAGGCTCCCGGCGATGATGGAATAACTAACCTTGTGCTCCGCTATCTTCCCCGGAAGACGGTTGTACAGCTCAGATACACCTATACTGCGTGCTTGAGACTTGGTTATTTTCCTGAGTAGATTGGACGAACAGTTGAAACATCGACTCTACAAGTCATGTATTCGGCTCGAACTCACATACGCTGCCCCAATTTGGTCGAACGTTGCACCATCGCAACTTGCGAAAATGCAAAAATTTCAAAATCGTTGTCTTTGGACGATTTCGAAAGACCCCTGCGATATCCGGCTGAATTCCTCCACCGAGAAACTGGGCACCCTACTATCCGAACATTTATCCAAACAACCGCTAAATCCTTCTTCCAATCATCCCGCACAAACCCGTTCCAGGAGATCAACGAACTGGGCCGTTTTGACCCAAATACGTTGCTCTTCAAAAACAGATACCGCATGCCTCACGATGTCGATTGCAACTAATTCTCTTGTAGTCCAATTTGTACATACTTATTTATTTATTTACTTATTTATTTATTTAAGGTTTAGTTCTTAGCGGTGGTAAATCCACCTAAATTAGATTACGTTATGATTTCAATGGTTTTTCTATAAGTTTTTTCCATTAAGTTTAAACGATGTATATTAAATTCTACAATAATTCGATGTATTCTATTTATAAGATAATTGTATAGGTAAAGTCTAGACTAAGTACAGCGTTCAAGGACTACAAAACAAACGGATATAAAACTAATTTATACTTAAAATATAAAATATTTAAAAGGAAATACGTTAATTTACTAAAAAATGAAAAAAGTAAATACTTAGAAGACATAACAAATACACTTCTAAATATACACAACATGAGGGACTTCTGGAAAACGATTACTTTGTTTCGTGGTGGGGGTAGCCCCAATCACATCCCTATTCGTATTGATATTTGGGAGTCCTATTTTGAGAAATTGTTTACATGTAACTTTAACATAATAAAAGATCACATCCCCGTAGAAGACCCATATCTCAACAGCGACATTAGTATAGGCGACTTAAGAAACGCGTTAAATGAGAGTAAAATGTATAGATCAGCTGGCCTTGACCGAGCCTCAAATGAATTTCTAAAAAACCTCCCAGATCGCTGGTGCAAGAATCTGCTTAAACTTTACAACAAAGTGTTGCAAGAAGGGAATGTACCTGAGTCGTGATCGAAACTTCGACTTTGGCTAGTACACAAAAAAGGTGATAAAAACGATCCTGATAACTACAGAGAAATCTCTTTGATGAACTGTATAACAAAAATATTTACTTCGATCATAACTGCACGGTTGCAGAATTGGGCTGACGATCGCGACATATTCCTACAGTCACAATATGGATTCGAAAGGGGAAGAGACTGCCGTGACGCAGTGTTCACCCTGAGCACTTCTGTTAACATCAATATTAGGTTAAAGGCACGAAAATTGTACGCCATTTTTGTAGACCTCAGCAAAGCATATGATTCAGTGCCTCATTCACTTTTGTGGTGGAAGCTAGGGAAACTAGGAGTTAGAAACAAATTAATAAATGTCTACAAAAATTTTTATAGTTGGGCCGCATTTAATTTCACCATAAATGGAAATGAGAGCAAAAACATGAAAATTACGAAAGGAGTAATGCAGGGTGACTCTACATCACTTCTACTTTTTAACCTGTTTATAGAAGAGAAAACCAAAATAATGATCCTTAAATAAGGTGGCAAGCTAAGCAAAACACTTAATTTAAACCAGGAAAACAAAAAATCGAAATAGTAAATGAGTATTGCTACCTTGGCATTTCATTCTCATTATCAGAGTTATTTTCAAAGACTTTGGATAATGCATACAAAAAATCAAATATGGCATTAGGAAGAATTAAACAGACAATGGTTAAGTCTAAATTGCTGTCATGGGACGCACGCATACAATTGTTTGACAGCCTCATAGCAGCTCCTTTTTTGTACGGGGCAGAAACCTAGAGCCTTATGTTTCAAGATAATATCGACCGTATACATTCAACCTTTTTTAAGTCAATATATAACTGGCAGCAGAATACACCTGGGTATATGATCCGATATGAAACATCTAGTAGGGAGCGCTTTAAAATTAATTTTAAATTGGTGGGTAAAAATTTTGCATGAACAATAAATTCCTACCCAAAAAGTGGTCCAGCAGAATGATAATGCTCCAGTCGGAGGAAAACTTTCCATTAAAGTACAACTGGGTCAGTCAGCTTAAAGACATTCTAAGTAAAACCAGGAGGACACTTACAATCGAATCAGATCTTCAAACTATAAAAAGAGAAATACCAAACGTCACATCCAGGTACCTGAGCTTATATCAAATACGAGATAAAGAAAGAATCTTGAGTTGAATTTTCAGCCGCCTAATTCAATTTATAATAACTGAAGAAGACGTCAACTGAGGCTTTCAGGAACTCTTACAGTCAAAATAAGTGCTAACAGCTGTGTAACCAAATGAAAACAAACCGATCTATGTGAGATATGTAACCAAAAAAAAAATTCGTTACGCAGGAGCTGCGAATTTCCTTAGAATACATAAATCACTCTCTACCGGTCATAATTTTAGTGTGATCAAAATGAAATATAATATCTGACACGAAATAGATTATCTTGACCTTGAGCACGGTAGTGCGCAAGGCAAAGTTTAAGGGACACATTTGCCCTTCTCACTTACAGTGCTATTACTCAAAAAATCAAAAGAGATCTGACCCCGAAATATATTCTAAAGGAAAAGAGCTACAGTGTTGATATTTCGAATATCGATACTATACGGAATTATAAGAAACAGTTTTTTCAATCATCGTTAACGACTTAACCGTTAAAATGTTATTTCACTTCAAAAATGTAAAATTCGCGGTTACGCCTTAAAAAACCGTGAATGATCTATCTTAATTCTACGCTAATTCCAGATATCCTGTAAAGTTGATATTTGGCATACAGTTAGATCTAGTACCTTTACCGACGGAAAATTTGCGAAAACTGGAAATTTGTATTGGAAAAAAGGAAAATTTACAATTTTCGTTTTAATTAAATTTACATTATAAACCATATATGCTTTTGATTCGTTGATGTGTATACCGGCTCCTTTCTGATTGGTTGGATATTTACTATAAATGTCCGTTAGATTGTAATCATTACTTAAGATAACAAAGGATAACACTAATTGTTAAAATTTTTCAACAAAGACATTTTTTCAAATTTATCATTTAATAAAAAAAAATTGAAACATGTCAGGTCGTGGTAAATTTCAATTTTTTCAGTGCAACCCCCCGGAAAATCGGAAAAACATCCTCCAAAATTACGTTTTTCTATTCTATACATGCTAGAAAGATGGGATTTTCACTAATCGACCCGAAATAACGTCAAATTACAGAATATTTAAAAAATTTCATTACCTACATCGCAACCCCAAAGAAAATGGGGGAAACATCCATAAAACTAACCTTTTCACTTCTATTCATGATAGAAAGATCGAGTTTTTTATATTTGACGTGGAACAGGTTCAAAATAACAAAATTATTTGAAGAAAGAAAATTTTTCAATCACAACTCTTCGCTTTTTGGAAAAACACCCCCAAAACCAACCTTTTTGTTCTATACATGCTAGAAAGATGCAGTTTTTTGCAATCAACGCTAAATAGCTTCAAATAAGGAAGTTAGTTCGAAAAACACCCCCAAAATTACGTTTTTCTGTTCTTACATGCTGAAATGATGGGATTTTCATCAATCGACCCGAAATAAAGTCAAGTTAACAGAATACTGTGAAAAATTTCATTACCCACATCGCCACCCCCGCCCCTCGAAAATAGGAAAAACACCCGTAAAATTGCTATTTCACTTCAATTCATGTTAGAGAGATGGGATTTTCCTTTTAAAGTCAAATTAACGGATTACTTTGAAAAATTTCATTTCCTACATCGTAAACTTCCAAAAATTGGAAAAACACCCCTTAAACTGCCTTTTCCACTTCTATTCATGTTAGAAAGATCAGGTTTTTTGTCATTCGACGTGAAACGGATTTTGAATAATAGGATTATATTAAAAACGAAAAATTTCTTATCGTTACCTTTCGCTAATGGGATAAACACCCCAAAAACAACCCTTTTTCTTGTATACATGCTAGAAAGATGCAGTTTTTTGCATTCGACGCTAAATAGCTGCAAATTAAGAAGGTAATTCAAAAAACTTAAAAACATTCATCGCTTCCTCCCAAAAATGGGAATAATCTACCTTTTTAACTTCAATTCATGCTAGAAAGATGAAATTATCACCAATCGACCCAAAATAAAGTCAAATTAACAGAAAACTTCATTACCTTCATCGCAACCCCCGAAAGTGGGAAAAACACTTTTTGAATTCGACGCGACATTGCTTCAAACCGACGAGAAAAATTGGCTTCGCTTCCTCCCAAAAAAAATGGGAAAATCACCCCCAAAGCTACCCTTTTAACTTCTATTCGTGGTAGATAGATGAGATTTTCACCAATCGACCCGAAATAAAGTCAAATTAACAGAATACCTCGAAAATTTTATTACCTACATCACAATCACCAAAAAGAGGAAAAACACCCCTAAAACTGCCCTTTTCATGTTAGAAAGACCGGATTTTTTTATTCAACGTGAAACAGAATTAAATTAACAGGATTATTTTATAATTGTAAATTTTCCCATCGCAACCATTCCCAAATAGAAAAAACACCCCTAAAACCACCCTTTTTCTTCTATACATGCTCAAAAGATGCGGTTTTTTTCATTCGGCGCTTAATAGCTACAAATAACGATGGTTAATAGAAAAACTTAAAATTTTTCTTCTCCACTCCCTAAAAAGATGGGAAAACAACCCCCTGAACAACTTTTTTAACTTCTATTCATGGTAGAAAGATGGGTTTTTTTGCATTTGGTGGAGAATTTCTTCAAACTAAAGGGGTTATTCCATAAACTTTAATTTTTTCATCGCCACCTCCTTAAAAATGGAAACAACGTCCCCAAAAATCACTCATTTACGACTTTACATGCTAGAAAGATGCGTGTTTTTGGCATTCAATGCAGAATAACTGCAAATTATCAGGTTAATTTGAAAAACCAAATTTTTTTCATCTCACCTCTTAAAAATCGTAATGTGAGACCTATCTATTCGGATTCCCCCCGAAACCCCCATCCTAAACCCACCCCCAAAAAACACCCCCCGTAGGGCCTTCACCAAATTTCCTTTAAAGTAGTACCCAAGGCACAGGGAAAATTATGAAATCACGAAATTTATATGGGGAAATGGCAAAAACTTTTTCTTTTTTGTTTTGATAAAATTAACATACGAAATATTGCTGCTCTATGATTGGTCCATATTTCTATATTTATAGTAAAATGTTAGCACATACCACTTGTGAGAGGTGTGCGCGATTTTTTAAACCTTTGTTGCTCCACTTCCAGAAATGCTAAAAGATTGGGGTTTTTGCATTCGACGCGGAATTTTTGATATCTTAAAAAAATTATTTGGTTAATTTCATTTTCCAAACGGCACATATGGAAAATAAAAAATTAAATTTATGTCGTTTAGATTAAAAATTAAATTCTTTAATATCTCTGTACACCTTAGAGATGAATTGTAGCAAACTTGATTTCCAACAACTTTATTCCTTACGTATTTTTCGATTGTTCTTATATTAAGAGGGATATATTATATTTTGTATTTGTATAATTGTTAAGTGTTATGATATACATATATTAAAACCGATTTAACATGATAAATGAATGCTGCCTGCTCATTGGTCTATGACATTTGTATACTACTATTGGTTAATACCTAACATATGAGATTCTGTGCAATAATCATACAAGTGTTACACATTTAATTGTTTTATTACTAAAAAAACTAAAATTCAAAAATTGCAGGACGTGGTAAACTTCAATTTTTTCAGTGCAAACCCCCAGAAAATCGGAAAAACATCCTCCAAAATTTCGTTTTTCTGTTCTATGCATGCTAGAAAGATGGGATTTTCATTAATCGGCCCGAAATAATACTTTGAACACTAGTAACAGAATACTTTGAAAAATTTCATTACCTACATCACAATCCCCCACCTCCCTACCCGAAAATTGGCAAAATACCTGTATTTTGCTATTTCACTTCAATTCATGTTAGAGAGATGGGATTTTTTTTTAAGTCAAATTAACAGATGAACTTACTTTGAAAAATTTGATTACCTACATTGTAAACCTCCAAAAATTGGAAAAACACCCCTTAAACTGCATTTTTCACTTCTATTCATGTTAGAAAGATCAGGTTTTTTTTTTATATAACGCGGAGCGGTCTCCTTTGTATATGTGAATCTAAAAAGATAAAAGTATCGCGAAGCGTAAAGACACGCAAAGCATACGGGAAGGAGTGATAACCGACCAAAACATAAATGCAAGAAAGGGCCGAGTTTTCGGGAAAATCCTTAATGTAATAGTTCCTTCTTAAAAAGTGATGATATGAGAGTAAGGACCGAGCTATTTACAATGTTAATAGCTCTTGACTTCATTTAATAGTTGCTTCTTAAAAATTGATGATATGGAAGAAAGAATCGGGCTATTTACAAAGTACATAGCTCTAGACTTCATATAATAGTTGCTCTTTAAAAAGTGATGATATCCCATTAAAGAGCCGAGCTATTTACAAAGTAAATAGGTCGATAAACTATTTACTAAAATTTATGAGGGGTAAATTGATTAAATGTAACAAAAAATTTGGTTGAAATTTATTTCGTTAGTTCTCCCTTAGTATGTTTTTAAAATTTTATAACGCGGCAAGTTTTCAAATATTTGAAATCATCAGAAAAAATAACTTGCCGCGTTTTATAAAATTTTAAAAATATACTAAAAGAAAACTTACATAAATAAATAAATTTATGCAATTTTTTTGTATAATTTATGTATAATACATTTCAACCAAAAATTTTCTTACATTTAATCAATATACCCCTCATTAAGTTTTTTAGTAAATAGTTTACCGAGCTATTTACTTTTGTAAATAGCTCGGGTCTTTAATGGGATATCATCACTTTTTAAAGAGCAACTATTATATGAAGTCTAGAGCTGTTTACTTTGTACATGGCTCGGTCCTTACTCGCATATCATCACTTTTTAAGACGGAACTATTACATTAAGGCTTTTCCCGAAAACTCAGCCCTTTCTTACATTTATGTTTCTGGCCGGATTTTTTAATAGCCAAAATAGAACTATATAACGATTCAAGTTTATAGTTACTATGGAAACGACAATCAAAATTTTTACAATAAAACATATTTCATGTATTCGTATCAAACAAAAACAAACTATTAAATATCTCTCTTAACATTAAAATCGAAAAATGTATATGAAGTAAAGTTGTAGAAAATCAAGTTTGCTACAAATCATTACCTGAACATTTTTCTCACACTCTAATGTGAACAAAGATATTTAGAATTTTAACTTTCAATCTTTTATTGTAAATATTTCTGTAAATATAAGTGTAACAGAAAAATGATAAGAAACAATATTACAGTAAGACTTTGTTCCTACAAATTAACTCCTGTTAAATTTTTCGATTTTTCAAATATTAAGGGAGATATACCAAATTTTGTGTTTCCTCCTCCCTCTAAATCCCCTTTCCCCTTGTGCGATTTTACCCATTAATGAACTGGACCTTTGGGTGTAGGCGGCGTAGACGGCTTGAAGGTGGGCATAGACAGCTCTCCGGAGCCACAGGGCACCCCATAAGAAAATGAGAGTAAGTAAGCAAAGTATGTTTTGAAGTAAGACGGAACAATGTTTCAATGCAGGTTGTCCTACCAATGCATCATTATTAATATATAATTTTTTGGCGGACGATGATTCAAAATAATTATTTTTAAAAACAGCAACTACGCGATCGCGTTCTGCTGTCCCTATTCCGAATTTATCAAACTCGCCAGAATGTTTCGCGGTATAATGACGTTGGAAATTACTTCTGTCATTAACAAATAAACGTTTTACCAAAAAATAGGTAAACTACCTCTTTATCAGTTTTGTTAAATATACCAAAACGATGCTCCCCCTCGTTGATGCCAAAAAATATCCTCCTTTTTTTTGCAGAAGGCGCCGCACCTCCAGTGCTGAACTTATCCAAGACTGCTTACGATGTATTCTCCATTATTCAAATCACTACTTTTAATTTTTTTTGAAAAAATAAATTATGCGAAAAATAATATTCAATAGCATGAATAGTACTTTTCACTTTTTTAAGTCAAAGTAGACTAAATCAAAACAACTCAGTCAGGTTGAGTAAGCTATCATAAAATTCCCACTTGATGTAAAATTTAACCATTTAGAAATTAGTAACAAATTAACCCCCACCCACCCAGCTTTATCATTGGCATGTTTATTGTATCCAGTGTCATCAAATTCCCATGACACTATACCCTCTACTAAGAAAAAATAATTAAATCAGGTATATAATTATTTATTAGTTCTCCGATATGAATACTTTTGGCAAATTATTCGGAATTTCCAAAAACCTAATTCTAAAATGTAAACTAAAGCTAAACCTTCAAAAAATTAACAAGCGGTTTACAATTTTCAAGCGGTAAACGTAAAAATCAAAAGATTTATATTTTATTCATACACAAATATATTTAAAAGGTACATTTTATGCCCAAAATTCCAGAGTATGTATTCAATGTACTGTAAGTATTGTATTAAGTGTATAGTCAATAGTGTATACTTCGTATAATTATAATAGATAGTGACCATAAAAAAGGGTTGGTATTATTATATTTTTTTTAGCAAATGTTTTAATTAAAAAAAGAAAACAATAATAATTAGTAAAAATAAAAACATAAAAATTTCCAGTGGAAGCTCCCAAGAAGAAAGCGAAGAAAATAGGCAAGAATTAGAGAGACAGGTAGTAGACTTTGCGGAGCTGAAAATAAGTCATAATTAAGAGGTTATTTTAAAGCTGTGACATAAACGAGACACAAGCAGGCCAAACTGACCCTATATACATCCGATCGGATATTGCTGCATCTGCGAATGTCGTTTCTTCTCACAATGTTTGAACAAATGTTATTCAGTCAGGACTTTACACTACTAATAGCATAATAATGTCTCCAGTAGTAGAAAGATCGTACCGGAATAAGGTCTTAAATAAAAAAACATCTAAAAAAGAAGAGAAAACCGAAAATCAAGGATTTATACTGGCGCACCAGAAAAACATCGTCTACAAATGATACACGAAGAAAACAAAAGAAAGCAATAATTTAAATTGATGAAGCAGAAAGCAAAGGAGTTGCAAATAGCAAATAATTTATTGGAGCTTACAGAAATTAAAAAACCTTAAAAGAAAAAAGTATGTGCTCGTTTAAAGCCAATGTCAGATTCCGATTGCAATAAAAATGAGTGAGTGAAATTAACCGATAACGACGATGATGAAGCATCGGATGTAAAATCGGAAAATATAGATATTGGTGATTTTCTACTAATCAAATTTGAAAAGAAGAAATCTGTACTTTAATATATGGCCAAAATTTTAATTTAATAATTAATTTAATTTCTAAATACAATTTAATTGAGTATCAAGAGTCATATCTCAGAAAAAATCAAAGGTCTTATATTCTTGTTTTCCCAAATGTAGAAGATAAAACCAATATTGATTATAGAGATGTAGTTTTCCACTTGTCAAAACCAAATTTTTCAAAAGGTACATGGCACATCATGTTTGTTTACTTTTTCTGTTGATTTTAGTGTATATTATATATATATATATATACATATATATGTATACTTATATATATATATATTATATACATATATATATATATGTATATATATATATATATATATATATATATATATATATATATATATATATATATATATATATAAATATACACCGACTTAAAGTCGCTAGAGTGACCCTTTTCTTTTGTTTCGTAGTAAAAAATATTTTACTACCCTCTGCTTTTGGGAACCTGGAAGCGATGCCAGGTTCACAAGCAATTATTTATTAAACAACAATTTAGAAAATCTTTATTCTTCAAAGAAACTTACAAAGTAAAAAACAAGGTTAAAAAACTCTAAATAAACAAAAATAGCAATCTAAAGAAATTCTTATATTCGTATATTCAAACTTATTGATAACGTTTCTATTGCAACCGTAATTGTACGCCGTATACACTAAAATCAACAGAAAAAGTATACAAACATGATGTGCTATGTACCTTTTGAAAAATTTGGTTTGGGCAAGTGGAAAACTACATCTCTATAATCAATATCGGTTGTATATATATATATATATATATATATATATGTATATATATATATATAAATAGATATATATATATATATATATATATATATATATATGTATATATATATATATAAATATATATATATAAATATATATATATATATAAATATATATATATATATATATATATAAATATATATATATATATATATATATATGTATATATATATATGGGCAGATCCATTACTTTTCGACAAAAACGTGTGTACTCATGTCATCGATTTGGCAGCTGATTTTTTATCAAAAGTGCCTAGAAAAAAAAGACAATTCCTACAATATGAGCTTCATCCGCTAAAATCCGGCGGGTATGGAATTTTTTGAAATTTTGAAAATGCCTGTTTTTTAGTCATTTTCAGAAGCTAAAAGCATTGTTTTCCTCTCAGTTTTAACTTTCAGAAAAGCACACAAACTTGATTTACAATCAAAATCTTGTTCCACTGTTTTAGCTAAATTTTGCCCAAATTCGAAACGCTCTCACGTCAACAGTTTTTTATTTAGAAAGCTATATATGCGCTCATATTTTTTGTTTTTACGTACTCTATTGATACTTACCATCAGTTTTACCTATTGACTCTTCCCTTTTGATATATGACCTCGCAAATTCAATCAATTTTTGAAAAATCGCTATTTTCAGATAGCTGTAACTTTTTTCTTCCATTTTTAAATCACTTGAAAATATCAGGGAATTTATATATATATACATGTATATGTATATATATATATATATATATATATATATATATATATATATATATATATACATATATATATATACATATATATTGTTTCGTAACTCGATAACGCCTTTTTATAATTGTTTAAATTTAATGGCATAATTATTATAGAATGTATTTTGCAATCAAAAGCATTTGCAATAACAAAATTTATTTAATACTAAAAACTCACGAGGCAATATTTGCAAAATCAGCATAAATACATTTGTTCAAGAAATTATTATAGCGCGTGTAACACAAATATATTTTAACTATGTCGATTTACGCATATAAAAACAATTGTAAATCACCTCACAAATAGATTTAGGTTTAGATTTAGATTTAAATACAATCAGTCAAAATGTAATTTAAATTAGAATCGGATATTAAATCCGATTAATTTAACAATCAAGTCTATTCAAATTTCAACAATCAATTCAGTCAAAATTAATTAACTAGTAAATAAATTAAATTAAGTTTTTTAAGTGTTTTGTTTTATTACTGACTTATCTACCATTCTTGTAATATTCATTAACCAGAATATTACTCGTATTAAATTGGAAACATTTGGGTAATATCAAATTTTCCAATTGGTTATGGTCAAGTATTTGAGACGTCGAATATTTGAAATTAAATAAGCCTACGAAGTTGAGCTTTAATCAACTGCTCTGGTGGCAGCGAAAATTCATCACCTGCAACAACCAATTTTGCACAAAAGGACGCAACATATAATTGGTGTCAAAGGTGGAAATGCAACAATATATATATATATAAATATACAAGCGTCACATCAGAGAGACATATACCCTGAACAGTTACTCCATCTGCTGGTAGGATCTTTGCCAGATATTCGAACAAGGAGAGTTGTTCGCAATTATAATAATAGAAATTCTATCTTTCCACTTTCACAAGCTATTGCTTTAAAAATGTATGGATCACTCGAACTCACAGTATGCGCAACCTATCTGCCAGACTTCGATTGTAAGATCTGGAAAGTTAAACTTCCACAACCATTTCTGTTGATTTTAATACTCACAGTCAATTATGGGGCTGTGAGAAAAGAGACGTAAGTTGGAGAGTCATCGAAAGTTTTTGGATGAGTCAATCACGTTTCTTTTAAATACCGGTGAGAAAACACGTTGAAATGCCAGGACTGGTGAGATGTCAGAAATTGATCTAGCACTATGCTCTATGGAATGGATGGTACTCCCTGATCATTGCAGGAATGACCATTTGCCCATTAAACTTTCTCTCAACTTACCGATGTGTCCACATTTAGCTGCTTCGTTGAAGCAGAAAAAAGGTAATCTCCATGGCTAGATTAATGTCATCCTGTTTGTTATAGCGGTCAATCACATCGCAGCTTCAGCCCCGAATTGCCAATGTGTGTATGTTGATGACCTTGTAAATTTCTATGGAGCTCCTTAAATGGATGCAATTGAAAGGAGACTCTAGCATGGCATCAACAAAGTGTTGCATTATGCAGAAAGTGTTGGTTTTCGGTTCTCCACGATTAAAACTAAAGTGGTATATTTCTGCAGAAAACGCAGAAGGCACATCCATTCCTTTACTTAAAATTATAGCAGCTTTTCAAGCCCTGCAAAATTGTGAAGAGTTTTCGAACCTTCACAATACATTCCTCATTTGATCTGACTTATGGAGCGCGCTGCAAGCATTAATTTGCACGCTTTCAAGGGACCCTATGTTGCAAAACATCCAGGCGATACTCCACGTACTCCAGCACATATCAATCGTTTTTGTATGGGCGTCTGGGCAAATAGGTATACATGGGAATGAGGTGGCTGGTGAAGCTGCGTAGATCGCAGCTGATTCAGACGACCTGGATCAAATCCCCATACGCCTAAAGTACTTGAAAGTGTACCTACACTTTCAAATTAATGAAAATGTCAGCATTAGTGAATCAACTTCAAGGAAAAAACTCCAACAGGCTCTGTAAGATGCCGGCACCTGTAAATCTGAGCTGCAGAGAAAGTGTGCATCAAATCCCGCATGCGTATCTTCTCTGCGGTGAAGATCAGGCAAGTGCACTGTTTGCAGGACGATGCAAACCGTGAGGCATATTGTGTAGGAATGTGTAGTCTTTGAAACTTTACGGCAAAGACTACAGCTCCGAAAGAATGAAGCGCGAGCATTCATTGTATAATGCGAGCTCTGTGAAAAGGATGTTTGCTGTTTTTAAATGAAAATCAACTTCTACGAAGACTCTAGGGGTAACATCTCCAATGTTTTAAAGTCGCCTCTTTTATGTGTTTTTATGTACCAGCCTCGTTTCAGTTTCTTATTTTCTATTTTAATTTGTAGTGTTTTTATACTTATTTATTGATTAAAGCTGTGATTTTGTGCCCCTATACCCCAAATATCACATTTTATTACACATAATTTGAAGTTTTATCATTTAAACTGCAATGGTGTGATGTCTTTATTTTTATATCCTCACTATTACACATTGTTACACATATTTTTTTGTATTTTAACTTTTTATTGTTATGTAGTTTTGAAGTTTTTATATTTTTTATTGTTATTTAGTTTTGAAGTTTTTTGTGTCTGTTGCAGTGAAGGCCATTTACACCTTCACTGCAACGCTATTACATTTTTTGTTGTTGTTGTTTTTTGCTGTTGATTTTTTATATAATTTATGTTTTGTTCTTTTATTCCAACCTAGTCAATTCGTTTGACTAGCCAGTGTTGTGTTTAAATTTTGATATTTGTTTTCAATTGTTCTTGTTTTTTGTTTTGTTATTGCTTTTTCACTTGAAGGAGTTAATGAGCTAGCTTTCGAAACCCCAAAGGGGGTGGGTGTTAGTAGGTAGTCTGGCCTACCAAGAAACCCAAGTCAATGCATCACACCTCCCTGCCACGGAAATCAAAATAAATAAATAAAAATAAAATTACTTTAAATTACATTTAAAATTTTATGCACCAAACGGAACGAAATTAAAAATGACACATTTAAAGAAAATAAAAGTACTTATAAGTTGTAATATTTTAAAATATGAATTCAATGTAATTTCAACAACTTTTTGTTTTATACATGACGTAGGTACAATTTATCCATAATTAATCAGAATACAAGAAACAGAAACTTGTGTATACAGTGATATTTTTAAATTAAGGTATTGTCGCGTTACAAAATCTTGGCTCCTAATAAAGCCCAGTCATTAAAAAACATAAATCCTTGACACAACACAAGTCCTAGACAAATAATTTAAACAACAGGGGTGAAAGTGAGTCACCCTGCAAAACTCCTTTACTAATGCCAATTTTGCTGCTCACCGTTAACAGTAAGACTAAAATTGGCTTTCTAGTACAAATTATTTAGAATATTTATAATTTTACTGCTTATTCTGACTGACAGCAACTTCTGCAACAGGAAAGTGTGGTGGACTGATTCAAACGCCTTACGGAAGTCAATAACAGTGGTGTAAACTTTACTTTTACTGTGTCTTATATTGATACTTATTGTACATGCTTGGATGGTTCCCCTGCTTTTGGTCCAGTTGTGGTTACGATAAGCTACTATGGTTGTAAACAGTTTAGTTATATTGTTGATCAGAGAGATTTCTCTATAATTATTCGAGTTACCTCTATTTCTCTTTTAAAACAGTAAAGACAGCCTTGACTCCGACAAAGTAGTCGCTATAGTTTCATCCTGTATTATTTTATTGAAAAGTTTTAAAACTTGCTACCGCCAATTATCTTTCAGGTCGCCGCTTTATCAAAATATATTGAATAAAATAATATTTTGAATAAAACAATACTATTAACCAAAAGTTTTTTGTGGTTGTGTTTTTAAATTTCCCAACCAGTAGCTTCGCAATCAAAATACTAAATATCTTTGGAAGTATTGAACTTTCCAAGGCGCATTTCCATTCATTTTTCTTGTGACCCTTGCCACACTATCCGTTACGTAATGCTAGCACAGCCGTAACAACCTTCGAAAGTAGACCATTGAGTGTCTCTAGCAATTAATACTACAAGTGCCTCGGAAGCTGTAGATTTGGTGAATTCAATTATTGCGTGGAGTACTATGATGTGTGGATGTGTTTCGATAAAGTACTCTCGTTGTGAGATTTACTTAAAGATCAGTTTTAGCAGAAGAAAAACACCAAAATCTGATGTGAAAAAAGGATTAGAGTGGGAAATGGTAGTATGCAAAGACGATTAGGAAATCTCACCATTTTCTAGGTTCCAATTTAAGACTTGGAAAACGGAAACAATATATAGCGGCCAGTTGACTTAAATAAAATAATATTATTTATAAATTTAATTAAAAAATTAAAAAACAATACATTGCTAAATTCCACCTATTATGTATTTATTTTTATTAATTACTAATAAAAACAAAACATGTGTAACATACGAGTATGTTTCGGTCTTTATGGTCATTTTTCAAACACTGTTTGAAAACATTTTTCAAGCACTGTTAGGTGTTATTTAGCAATGTATTTATTTATTTTTTAAAATTAAATTTATAAATTTAAAATGTTTCACAAAGTAAATCTTCAAACCATATAAAATATAAAAATAAATAAATACTTGTAGTACTACCCTTACAGGAAAAATTACCAAAATGAAACGCATGCCAAATTACTATTAGATGGACGAACTCCCTGGATTAAGAACAAGTTCCTCAGTGCGAAGATAATGCTTACAATAAATTTAATCTTTCTTATGCAAGAAATCTCTCAACTTTGGTTTTAGAGAGTAAAGTAATTTTTAACAAACGGGAAACTAAGGCTGCTTTTCACAAAAATGCAGTAATTGTCCCTACACCTCTATTCACCGAAGCTGGAATAATGGGTCCTGTTAGTCAAATCAATAAAAATTATGAAATCAAATGTTGGTGCATCGAACAAACTATCACCTGAAATTGTCAGTTGTACAAGAAAACTTAGCTTTAGTTTGAATTTTTTATTATCTTGTAAAACATGGCGTATTTTTGTAATCTGAAAAGTTGCAAAAGTTTAAATTCGTTTAGTTTAAATAAATAAAATTTAGAGTTTAAAAAAACTAAAAAACATGCTTATTGTAATATGAACTAAAAAATGCAAAAAAATTTAAAATAGGCTTTCGAAAAACTTACTACATAGTAGGTGGCTCCGAATGGGGTGTTTTGTCTATTGATAATACTAGACATAAAGAACACTTTTAACAGAGCTTCTTATAATGGAATTATGAGACAACTGGAAGCCAAAAGTATATCTTCCTACATCAGAAAGATAATAAATGACTTCTTAGTGGATGGGAAACTTTTGGTAAGGACAATGACTTGCGACGTCTCGTAAAGGTCGTTCCAAGAACCAATACTTTAGAATGTATTGAATGTATGACAGTGTCTCTGTCGAGTAAACACCTATATATCAATGTATATGACACATAACTGGTCGTAATAGCGTATTGACTAATTGGTGATCAGTTATGAAAATACGTCTTTGTGTATAATTTCTAAGGATATAAGAAGAAAAGGTTCAATGCTTGATCCCAAAAAGCCAGAATTCCTTGTACTATACGGTACACGCAAATTAAGGAGCTAAGAAAATCGTGGAAAATTTCGATATTAGGTTGGCTTTACCAACCTTAAAATACCTGATTGTTACTTTCGATCATAATCTAAGGATGACAGAGCATGTCAAAGTCTGCTGCTTAATGTCAAAGAAGACAGCGATTACACTGATGACATTAACGCCCAATGTCAATAGACCAAGACCTACTGTAGGAAAAACACATGCCATGATGATCCACTCGATAATACTTTATGCTGTACCCATTCTTGCTAATTTTTTCACAGGCAAAAAATAACGTTTCTAATAAATCCCGAAGTTTCAGAATTTTTGACCATTTAGAGCGCGAGACAATGAATAGCAAAGAAATCATTCTCTCTCACTCTATCTCATTAGAAGTGTAAAACATCATGTATGCCCAACTATTATCTGTTGTATTAAAAAAAATACTCGACGGAATTTAAAAAAACTGGGATAGTATAGATAAATATTTATTAAATAATTAAAAAATAATAATTGTGCGGTCGGGGGTCCCCGTAACGAAGTTCCTGAAAAATGAAACAAGCGGAGCTATTTTATGCTTATTTATATAAATTACATATCATCACACAAAAAACTTCAAAATAGTGAATTATTTTGAAAAAAATTTAAAATTTTCAAAAATCTTGAATTAAGAAAGAAAAACATATGTTTCTTACATATGTTCAATGTTAAATAATAAAGGATATTTTCAAATAGATCTTTTATCCGATCAAAAACATAATTGTAAAAAAAGGGATGAATTTTCGGGAAGAAATTTTAAATAATAGTTGCTTCTTAAAAAGTGATGATATGGGAGAAAGGACCGAGCTATTTACCAAGTGAATAGTTCGGTAAACTATTTGTCAAGAAAATTAATAAACGGTAAATTGTGTAAATGTAAGAAAAAAGTTGGCTCTAATTTATTTCGCTTACTATGTTTAAAAACTTTATAACTTGGCAAGTTATTCTTTCTTTCAAAAATTTTAAAACTTGCCGCGTTTCTTAAATTTTAAAAACACACTAAGGGAAAACTTGTGAAATAACTTGCAACCAAATTTTTTGTTACATTTACTCAATTTACCATTTAAAAATTTTCTTGAAAAACAGTTTACCAAACTATTTGTTTGGTAAATAGCTCGGTACTTTCTCCCATATCATCACTTTGATGTATCTCCCCGAAAACTCGACCCTTATTTACATTTATATTTTTAATCAGATATGACTACTCCTTGCAAGGCTTAAATATACAAAGCCGAAGGCTTCGCACACACCGCTACGCGTTTTGTTATACTCTTTTTCTTTCTAAGTAGATACACCTATACAAAAGAGACTGCTTCGCGATATATAACGTTAACTCGCTCTGATTGCTCTTGGGTTTCACCCCCGTGAATTCTAAGGTGGCCTTCGGCCTTTCGGCTTTGCATCTAAATTACAAAAAACCGCTACCTTCTAGCATGGATAGAAGTAAAAAAAGTAATTTTTGATTTTTTTTATGAATTTAAAGTGCTTCATATTTGCTTCATACTTTTTATGAATTTGCATGCTTCTAGCGTATCTAGAGCGTCACGAGTGGGTTAGATTTTTAAGTTTTTTATGGCCTGAAAATCGAAATATCATTTTTGGTTTCGAGATTAAATTTTTGGCAGAAGAAAAAAATATATTTATTTATTTTTGTCAAAAATAATTTAAATAAAAAACGAAATTTTCAAATAAATATTTGATGCTTGAAACTCATTATTAAAATTGATGATTACGAAAATAATTTGTAAACGTTCTTTTTTTTAACAATTAACAATTTTATTTTTTTTAAAATTTTTACTTCATATTCCGACAGAGTCTAACATTCAAATGATATTTCATATTCAACAAACCAATTATAAGAGTGGTTCATGATTTTGGATGTTATATTATGTGTGTACTGCTTTAACAAACCTCTTTCGAGAGTTGTACACGATTTTGGGTGGTATAGTAAGGGTACACTGACATGTCTATCTAATATATAAAAATCTCGTGTCACGGTGTTTGTGGTCGCACTCATCCGAAACGGCTTGACCGATGTTTATGAAATTATTTTTGTATATTCGGTAGGTATGAGAATAGGTCGTAAAATATATTTGTGTGTGTGAGCATGACGCAATTGCGTGCAACTCAATCACAAGAGACACGAGCTAAATGAAATCATCAACGACAATTGCAACGGAGACAAGCGCGATGGTTTGTAATTGACACACAGAGAGTAAATGGCCAACAACGCTAACAAGTACATCGAACAATTACATCTGCTTCGTTTCTTGGTCTCGCATTCGAGTACAAGGCAGATATTGAATATTCCGCTCATTTGAAAATGCTGATTGGTGTTATGGCCAAAGAATGTCCCCATTGCCATGCGCTCAAATTCAAACATGAGTCAGCTGGCATGTGTTGCGCATCAGGAAAAGTACAACTACCAGAAATTGAGACACCACCAGAACCATTGAACGGCTTGCTAATCGGCACGGATCCAGATTCAAACCTGTTCCTGAAGTCCATTCGCACATTCAATTCAGGCGTCCAATTGACATTGTTCAGAGCAACAGAAATAGTTCACACTACTGCGGCAAATGGTCAACAATTCACTTGAACGTTCAAAACCAAATGCCAACTGTATCACAAAGTGGGCTCCTTGCTGCCAGTGCCAAACGAACCACATAAATTTTTACAAATATACTTCATGAGCGGTAGGGACATCAATCGTGTTGACCCCGAACGATGGCTCGGGAAGATCATTTTCCCACGGCGCAACGCCAAACATGGTCAAACCTTCACGTATTTGCTCAATTTCCACGTGGAATCTATCCTGAACGGCGAATAAGTTGTGTCCACTGTTGTCGTTTTTGAGGTAACCGACCCGGTACAGCTGCATCCGAAATCGGTCCCGAAAAATTCATAAAACAGAACTGCGACACACAATAACAACACATTTTCAGTTTCAAATTTCATATTTCACTTTCGATTTATACATACATTCGATTTCTTTGATAATTTATATGGCAGAACAACGTTTGCCGAGTCAGCTAGTTGTTTAATATTATCTTGAAGGCTAGGGTCTGCTAGTTGCTTAATATTATCTTGAACTGTACACAATTATTCTAACTAAATGATTAATAAAATAATTTTGTAGCAAATATTTATAGTTTTTAGGGTCCTAGACGAGTATTCCATACTCGATTCTGATTGGTCATAATAATATCTTGACGAATCAGAATCCAAAAAAATATATGTTTCTTACATATTATGTTCAATGTTAAATAATAAACGAAATTTTGAAATAAATCCTTTGTGTTTGAAGTTCATTATTAAAATTGATGTTAATTTATTCAAAAGAATGATTACGAAATTAATTTAAAACAATTTTTATTACTTTACCACTACCATTACTTTTAATATCAATTATTATTGATATTAAAAGATGACGCCGGATACGTGCAACACTAAAGATCTTTCACTGCAAAATATTCAAACAATTATTAGTGATAGTTTAATGTCAGATAATTACAAATTACATCTATGTAATATAATAAAAGAGTGTGTGGAAAGTGCGAATGCGAAAATTATTCAAGAATTAAAAGAAATGAAGTAATCTAACCTGAAATTGTCAAATGAAGTGTGCAATTTAAAATATGAATTAACTGATCTTAAACGTCGACTATCAAATTGTCAACAAAACTCGAATACCTACGCAAGTAAGGTAAAACAAAATACTAACACAAATCAACTTAGTATTGTTACTAGTGCTAGTAGTGTGAATACTCCAACACAGGTACATCAAACAATAAATACAGAAATGTTAAATAATAACAACACAGGTCATTCAAGTAATTCAGCCGAGTTCAAAATAACAAACAATAATTATTCTGAACATAAACAATTAGGCGCTGAAAACATCATAAATAATGATGATACGGAGTTTACCGTTGTGCGTAGCAGAAACAGAAGAAGTAAAGATGCTATTGTAGGGACCAATATTGAAACAATTGAATTTAAAGGAGCAAAGAAACAAATGTACCTGTTTGTTGGACGTTAAAGCCAAACACATCAGAAGAAAACGTTTTAAAGTACCTTAAACGTAAACTTCCACTAGCAGAATTTACATGTGAAAAATGACCAACAAAAAGCCAAAACTATTGCTTTAAGGTCAGCACAGATTATGAGCACCATTCAACCCTAACTGATCCAAGTTTCTGGCCAAATAATACCATTGTAAGAAGATATACGTTTTGGAGGACCCCACTTAGGTAATTCCATGAATAATAGTATGCAATAGACAACGGAACCTGGATTTACCATATACCATCAAAATATACAATGTCTTCGAACCAAACTACCAGAACTAGAAATTGAGCTACGAAAACATCAAGCGGACATAGTGCGTTTGACTGAACATTGGCTAAGATCTGGTGAATATGTAAATTTCAACTTTTTTAAGCTGGGTTCTCAATACTGTAGGTTGAAGACTATTCATGGAGGATCTTGCATATATTTGAACACTAAATGGGAAAGTACAGAAATTAACATGTGTAAATATAACGAAGAGTTCAATTTTGAAGCTACTGCGATAGCTATAAACGAATTAAAAGTACTTGTATTGTGTATATATAGGGATCCCAAAAGCGACTTGGACATTTTCTTCAACAAATTTTCTGAACTTATTGAACGAATGTCTAAAAACAAGAATTCATGTGAAATAATAGTTTGTGGAGATTTTAATATTGATACACTGGATAATGAGTCAAATAAAACTTAAAATTTACGGATATTTTAAATATGATGAAATTGAAATGTAGTGTTACCGAACCAACAAGAATTACTCCCACTAAAGTGTCTTGCTTAGATAACATTCTAATAATCAAATCTAGGGAATTTAAATCCTATGTATGTAATAACGGTTTATCAGACCACTGTGTACATATTTAAAAAATAAAAACAAATACAAATTTCATAAACACCATAAATAATAAGTGTCAATATATAAAAACAAGACAATTTAGTGAATTGAATAAAAATAATTTCATTTGGATGCTTGGAAAGGAAAATTGGTCCGAAGTTTATGAAGAAAAAGATTGTAATCAGGCTTTCCAAAAATTTCATGATGTTTTCCAATTTTACTATGACTCTCAGTTTCCATGTGTATCAAAAAAACCTAAATCTGAAAATAATTTTACAATTGATTGGACAACACCTGAAATTAAATCTGAAGAGAAACGAATTTGATATGAAGTAACTCTAAATTTCCCGGAAAATGAAAAAATTAAATTAAAATATAAATATCATTGTAAATTTACAAAAAAAAGTGTCCAAATTGCAAAAAGGAATGCAATTAAAAATTTTGTATTAAGTGGTACTAATTCTACACAAAGAATGTGGCAAATAATTAAACAATCGACAAATTCCAAGCCCAGAAACACCATTAAGTTCATTCGAAGCAACGATCTGATAATACAAGATGAATGGCAAATTGCCGAAGAATTTAATAAGTATTATACTGAGTTAGTACCTAACTTTAATTTACCAGAACCAAGTAAAAACTACAAATTAAAATTTGCAAATGAAAATAGTATGTTTTTATACCCAACTGAAGAAAATGAGTTAAAAAACATAATTCAATCACTAAAAAATACAAAATCATTTGTTTGGGACAATATTCCAACGTCGATACTCAAACTCTCAGCATTGTTTATAGCTAGATCACTGGCATATTTAAATAATTTGTCATTTGTAAGAGGTACTTTCCCTAACATTTTAAAAGAATCAATTGTAAAACCCATCTTCAAGAAAAATGATGCACTACAAATTGATAACTATCGACCAATTTCATTGCTGTCAAATTTTTCAAAAATAATAGAAAAAGTAATGCATAAACGCTTATTGGATTACATGAATAGATTTGATATGATTACTGCCAACCAATATGGATTTTTACCATCTAAATACTGTGATCTTGCGATTTACAACGTTATTCGGAAAATCACTAGAGGCCTTAATAAAGAGCAACTAACAGCTGGTATCTTTCTTGACCTTAGTAAAGCGTTTGATTGTGTAAATCAAAAGCTATTACTCTACAAACTGGAGAAATACGGTATTCGAGGACAAGTTTTGGAATGGTTTGATTCCTATCTGACAGAGCGGTCTCAAAGAGTGAAAATAGGATCCCATCAATCTGGTATTTTACCTATCCAGTATGGAGTACCTCAGGGTAGCGTGCTCGGACCATTGCTATTTATTATATTTATCAATGATTTATCTTCTGTTATAACTGCTAAAATTACTCAGTTCGCTGATGATACAAATATCATTATCACAGGAGACAATGTAGCTGTCCTAGAAAAAAATTTTGAAAGTGCTTTTAAACATACAAATGAATGGTTTTTGAACAATAAATATTAATATAAATTATAAAAATTTATAATTGCTTACCTGATGGAATCAAGGATTTACCAATCAACCGTTTTAAAGTGGAACTGAAAAAATATTTAGTGAATTTGTGCTATTATGGTGTTAAAGATTTCTTATCATAGTGCTACTTAATTAATTAATTTTGACTTGTTCAAAATCATTGTATTGATATAAATGAATAAAATACTATTATTATTATTATTACCAAAAAAACAAAAATATTTTAGTTCATTCTTCACCAAAGCATAGCATTCAAATGGTATCTCATGAAAGAATGAATGAAAATTATTTATTAATATCGTCGTTTTTCGAAGTTATAATACAAAACGTCTTAGAATCTATAGTACCTAGCCTAAGCTTTACCTATAATACTTCATCTTATTAAATAAATACATCGAAATCTATAAACATTTTACATCGTTTCTTAAATGGAAAAATCTTATAAAAAAAAACCATTGATATCTAAAATTAACCTAAGTTGGACGGATAAGCCGTCCCTAAAACTAGACCTTAAAGAAAATATTTACAATTTAGATTACACCGAATCAGCTGTAATCGACATCATGTGGCATGCAGTATCGTTTCCTGAAAAGCAACGTACGCGGGTCAAATTGGCCCAGTTCATTGATTTCCGGGAAAGGATTTTTGCAGGATGATTGGAAATAGGATTTCGAAATGGTCTGGATGAAGGTTTGGATTGTGGGGTGCCCAGTTTCTCTGTGGAGTGCTTCAGCCGGGTATCGTAGGGGGACTTTCAAAATCGTCCGAAGACAACGATTTTGAAATTTTTGCATTTTCACAAGCTGCGAAGGTGCAACGTTCGACTAGATTGGTGCAGCGTACGTGAGTACGGGCCGGATACATGACTTGAAAAGTCGATGTTTCAGACGTTCGTCCAACCTACTCCTAGCGTTCAGTAGTGGGTATAACCCAGCAAAGGATGCGTTTCCAAGGGCAAGACGTTTTTAACGTTCCGCGTCCAATTCAACTACCTTTGAAGGGTTACTGCCAGGTTTTCAACACTTTGACTCTGTTGGATTTCAGTGTTAAACATCTCCAATTCAAGTGGGTAAGAAGAAAGTTTATTCTTCGTTGTGCACTTCTTGAAACAGCTTTCAAGCGTGGATAGGCGGGATAGGAGGCAGCTCGAGATAAGTTTCGGCTGCCAGGAAGTACAGTAGATTGCTGTATCGTCAGCGAAGAGGGCCGTTTCGGTTGCTCGATCCTTCGGGATGTCGTTTATAAAATATAAAAAGAGGCGGGGTCCAAGCACGGAGCCTTGAGGTACACCAGCCTTGACACTATATTGGTTCGATGTACTTTGTTGGAGATGAATTCGGGATTTTCGGTTCGATAAGTAGGAAATCAGGAATTTCACGATGTAGGTAGGTATGTTGAATTTGGAAAGTTTGTGGATGATTCCATCGTGCCAAACCGTATCTAAAGCCTTTCCGATGTCCAAAAGGACCATGCCTGTGGTATTCCAGTTAAATCCAGAAGAAATATGGTCAGTGAGCCGGTGAAGCTGACTCACTGTTGAGTGGTTCGATCTGAAACCAAACTGTTGGGGAAGTAATTGTCCGTGGATATTTTCATGCGACTGCAGCCGGTTCAAAACTACTTTCTCCATGACCTTGCTGAGAGATGGCAGCAAGCTGATGGGTCGGTAACTTGAAGGCAATTTGAGTTGTGTTCCCGGTTTCGGAGGGGCTAGCACTTTGGCAGCCTTCCAAATGTTAGGAAAATAACCAACTCTCAAGCACGCAGTATAGATATAACTGAGCTGAACAACCGTCTTCCGAGGAAGATAATGGAGAACAATATTAGTTATTCCATCGTCACCGGAAGCCTTCCTACACTTAAGTTTCCTTAAAATGTTTGAAACCTCCTGAGGTGACACGCATTCGACATCGATTGGGTTAATGACGGAAGAGCGAATATTTTCCAAAGATTCGTACACCATATGGGCCGTTTCTTCGTCGTGATATTCGTCGCCATCGGTTAAGCTGTGCGCCTTAGAGAAGCTTTCAGCGAGAAGTTTAGCTTTGTCTGAATCTGGGTAGAGATACCCATTTTCCGATAGTAAAGGGGGCAGTCTATTGGAACATTTACGCAAACTTCTAGCAATTGTACAAACACTATTGTCACGAGTGATCAGAGCCGAAATCCTCTCATCCCACATTTCATCTTTGGTGCGCGTGACTTTTTCTCAAATATCAGCTGACATTCGCTTCATGGCGTCATGATGCTCAGGTAGCCTAACTCTTTGCCAAAATTTACGCAATTTGTTCCGATTCCGTATGAGTCGTAGTGTGTCATCATCTAATTTAAGTTGAATGCCGATAGATCGAGTTTTCCTAGGTATAGATTTTTCGGTAGCAGCTACGAGATTCCTCGTCAGTTTACTAACCTCCAAATCTATTTGATCGGTTGTTTTGATCTGCGGAGTGATCAAAGTTTCGGCGTTAAGATACTGTTTGAAAACTTTCCAATCCGCTTTCTCAAAGCTCAACTGGGTCCGCAAGGTAGCAGCGCCCCTCATTTCACCTAGGGTGAGGGTGATTGGGCGATGATCGCTTTGCAAATCCAAGTGAACATCTTGGTCCGACAGAAGGTTACAATTCTTGAGTATCGTTAAGTCAATGGTCTGAGGAGGGTGGTGGGCAGCATCAGGATAGTAAGTGGGGTCCTTTGGGTACGCAACAATGAAGTAACGTTTGAGGGAATGCGCATGGAGTGCGTTCCAGCTAGCATTGTTAGACATACAGTACCAAGAGATATGGCGAGCATTAAAATCACCCATGATCACAGTGCGATCATGTGTCCTTAAAATGCGGTCAATATCTTTTCCCTGTAAAACTCTATCGGGGGGATTATGGTATCACAAATAAGTTGAGAATAATATTTATACTCAGATGGACTTTACCGTTGAGCAATAGGAATCATAATGAATTTATAATACATTTATAATGGATTTATAATGTTAATTTTATCAAATCAATATATGCAAAAATTTTCTATTTCCCGAAAAAAATTTCATGGTTTCATAATTTTTCTTTTGGTTTAGGCACTTTATCTAACTGTATTCCAAATATCAACTTTTAAAGACTTATGGTTTAGGCCCTGGAATTATTATGTTACCCAAAAGTTTTGGGCGTGGTCGATATTTTACGATATTTAAATTAAAATAACTATTTAACTGTTTATTTCTTAACAATGATTTGAAACACACTCTTTCATAATTCCGTAAATAGTATATATTCGGTATATATCACCACTGTAGCTCGTTCAAAAGTTATTTCGAGGTCAAATATCATCTAATATTTCCTGTAGTAATATCACTGTAACGTACACAGACAAAAACCCCTTAAACTCGGCCGGTCGCTCTACCGTGCTATAGATCTAAAGAAAATAATTACATGCACACACACATATATACAACCGTATATAATATATAATAGAACCGTATATAATAGAAAGAGAAAGATAGAGAAAAGGTGCCTTGAGGGGGCAAACAGATTTGCTTTACGTGATGATTTCTGCCAGTTCACTCTACTGTAAGCCACGTGAAAAAACTTCGTTCCAAAAAACCGCGTTTTACCGTTATGTTTTCGAAATGTAAAAGTGTAAGATTATTTTTTTTTCAAAATTACAATAATTTGTGTTTATGAATAGTGAAAATAACTATGCGTTTTGTATGTGTGTATATGTATTTGTTTTGTAATAAAAGCAAACGGATTTTTTGTCCCGATTCTATAAGACAGAGCTGGATCTACCATAAATACTCACGATGAATTCTGCGTACAAATCCAAAGAATGTACCCGTGCAAACAAAAAATATTTGTTCGCACATGTTAGAAACGCATACCATTTTAAACAAGCGTATCTTTTAGATAGATAGATTGATTGTAGATGCTGCCCTGGACTTCGACCATAAAGTTCATTGTGATGCCTAAGGATGTGAGATGTGTGTGGAGTGGAAGATACTTTTGTGTATAGACTAGGAATTGTTGGGATATGCGGCTGCAGCCGACAATGATAGGAACTATGCCGATATTCATCCGGAGTTCGTGAAGGAAACAACAGAAAACCTTCGCAAGCATAGCCGGCTACTTCGTTCTTGTCCATACGCCGATAGTTTAGTCAATTAACCGCCCGTTTTTTTGTTTTTTCTTAATTTTCACAAACTGCCGATGTCGGGATTCGTACCCATAACCTCCCGTTTTCCAAGTAGACAAACGCGGAAACATAACGCCTTAGACCGCTCGTCCACTTGAATGGATAGCGTATCTTTTACTCTGCCACCTGCACCTATCTTACTATTCGTGAGTGTATTATTTATTGGGAAAAGGCACGCATACCGATAAATCTTTACCTAACTGGGTTAAGAAAGTTACCTTATACCAAGTTTGGAGAAATTTGAAAAAAAAAATGCAAAAAAAAAACTCAAGACGTGTTTCAAAAGCGTCGACAAGAACTTGTTACAAACTATAACAATTTGTTTGAAATTTCATACGCCGATATAGATATTTAAATATAGAATTTTCTTGCAGCGCCAGAGAGAGCTAGGTCGACCTGGTCACTTAGCTGGAGTGGACAAAAAACTGACCAAAAAAGAGGAAAAAACACGCCGTTGAATCATTGAGAAATAAAAGCGACGTACTAAATATTTTTCATCCATAACTGCTTCGACATCATCTTATGAACCACTACAAGAAAATTCGTCTTCTGATTCTGAAATAATGGTTTTAGAAGAAAAGTTTCCCTGAGAGTACACCCCAAAACTAATGGCAGCATTATATAGGTGTCATTTAAGTATGAGAAATTCTTTTATTGAAGCGACTATTGAGTCACTCGGACATAATAGTGATAAATTTCCCATAAGCAAGTCCTCCATTCAAAGAATTACGGAAAAGCGAAAAGCTCACAGAAGCTATAAAAGTCGTTTTCCAAAACGAAGTACCGGACACTGTAACTGTCCATTGAGATGGCAAACTGTTGTCGGCGTTGGATGCACGCAAATCTACAGAAGAACGTCTACCAATTGTTGTGCCAAAATTTGACAACTCTTCAAGAAGTACAGGCACAAGCAATATGGAACGCTATTATCGACTGGAATCTTGAAGATAAAGTGCGTATTTTTGACAATGATGTAGACAAAGAAACAAAAGTAAAAATGGTTACAACCTAGCCAAAAACAACACATCAGCCCATAGTAAACGGTACATCCCATCGAAAGCAGTTCTTTGTGGCTCACTTTACAGTAAGTTTAACAAGTTCATTTCAACACGCTTAAACAATGATGCTGATACTAAGAGTAGTTAATGATACGGCCAAAAGAGCGGTTAAGTTAATACGAGACTTTGATAGCTTAGTCACTGTTGAAGAGGAACAAAAGCAATTTTTATTACGTATTTATTACAAGAACATAGGCAGGTATATCCTGACTGTAAAAAGCTAATTTTGAAAAGAAAATTTAATAATAATTCAATTAATAATGTCATTATAATGATAAATGAATCCATATTTCCCTTGGTCCCGGCATCACGCGTGAACGGCTGGACCAATTTCGCTAATTCTTTTTTTGTTTTTTGTTAAAGAAAAAATTAAGAAAATGCGCGGAACATTAGAAAATTTAAGAAACCTTAACGACCATATCTCTTTTTTCTGGAGTTGGTTAAAATTTGTGTTAATTTTGTCATTTCCACGGAAACTCTACTTCAATAAGATTTATATAAAATTATTAATAAAATAACTATAAAATTATTTTATTAAAATTTTGTTTTATTTTGAAATGTCAATATATATATATATATATATATATATATACATATATATATATATATATATGTATATATATATATATATATATATATATATATATATATATACATATATACCATATATTGTATATATTATAAATTGATATTTGGCATACAGTTAGGTCTAGTACCCAAGGTACAAGTAAAATTATTTGTTTTGATAAAATTAAGCATGACCGGAATCGGAAAGAAGAAAGGGGGTATATAGGGAGGGGGAAACACACAATTTGGTATATCTCTCTTAATAGTGGAAAAAAAAATCGAAAAACACATAAGAAAAAGGTGTAACAAATTAGTTTTACTATCATTTAGTTTGTTATTTTTTTTTCTGTTTCTCTAATATTTACAGAGATATTAACGGTCGGCCGCCGCAAAGTTGTGATTTATAATTTTCACGTTAACCTATTTTTCAAATTGTTTTTTGTAAACTAGCGTCTATTTATTTCCATTGTTAGTATGGTTGCCTTTCGGTTATATTATACCAACGGAAGCGACTAGCGTTTACTAACTTTGACATTTAAGTAATATGTCTGAACATTGATAACATTTTTTTGACATCAAATGCTTGATATGAAAAATAAATATAAAACAAAATTAATAATTCAATGGCATCAGAAATGATAGTGAAAGATCATATGCATAGAACTACCATAACATCTAAGGTAGCTCAGTTGGTAGAGCATTGGTCTAGAAGCCAGAGGTCGTGGGTTCGATCCCCATCCCTAGATGTGTATGATTTTTCATATCAAGCATTTGATGTCAAAAAAATGTTCACGTTAACCCATATGATATGGGTATCAAATGAATGGACTTGATGAGCAAAAGACAGTTATTAAAAAGATGTCGTCCTAAATTCAATATGGCAGCTGCCGCAAAATGGCGATTTCTAATTTCCACATTAACCCCTATGACAAGGGTATCAAATGAAAGTGCTTGATGAGCGAAACGCAGTAATAACAGTGATGTCATTCTAACACCAATATGATGAACGCCGCAAAATGTCGATTTATAATTTCCACATTAGCCCCTTTGATATGGGTGTCAAATGAAACGGGTTGATATGCGAAACACAGTAAGTTAAAAGACCTCTTTCTAAATCCTATATGGCAGCTGCCACAAAATGGCGATTTATAATTTCCACAATAACCCCTATGATATGGGTATCAAATGAATGGGCTTGATGAGCGAAACACAGTAAGTGAGGGTGCATTTATTGAAATATATAGCGATTTGTGCAAAGCCTTCGGCTTTGTATCTGTAAGCCTTGCCAAAAGTAGTCACACCCGATCAAAAATATAAATGTCAAAAAGGGCCGAATTTTCGGAGAGATACTTCATATAATAGTTGCTCCTTAAAACGTAATGATATCCCATTAAAGAACCGAGCTATGTACAAAGTAAATAGTAAAAATATTTCAAAGTAAAATGTAAGAAAAAATTTGGTTGATAAACTTTATTTCGAAATTTTGTTTCTTAGTATGTTTTTAAAATTTTATAACGCGGCAAGTAATTTGTTTTCTCTTGATTCAAATATTTTATATTAAAACTTGCCGTGTTATAAAATTTTAAAAACATACTAAGAGAAACCTTGCTAAATAGATTTTTTCAACAAAATTTTTTCTTACATTTTACTTTGCACTTACATTCTTACATTTTACTTTTCACTATTTACTTTGCAAATAGCTCGGCTCTTTAATGGGATATCATTACTTTTTAAGGAGTAACTATTATATGACGTATCTCCCCGAAAACTCGACCCTTTTGTACATTTATGTTTTTGATCGGATTTACAAATGTCCCAGAAGTACGAGAATATACGTGTAACTAGGCAAATAAAGATTTTATTAAGAAACTACAAACCGTAGAAAGAAATGTTATATTTATTACAAATTATACAGATTATTAAAATAATCAAAGAGAACTCTAGGTTTTTTGAAATTAAATTTCAAATTTTGCCCCTATTCCTAGAATATTTGTTTGGATTTTATAAATACGTAGTTCGACTACAATGTAGTCATCATCAGTATGAATTAGCTAATCGTAAATATCTCTGAATCCATATCCTAGAGATAGTTACTATTAGCTAATTCTTACTGATGATGACTACATTGTAGTCTAAATACGTATTTATAAAATACAAACAAATGTTCTAGGAATAGGGGCAAAATTTGAATTTTAATTACAAATGATACTTGATGGTTGCTTTAAGCGAATTTCCTGAAAGGAAATAGAGCTAGTGGTCCCGTACCGAAGTCAAAATTTCGCAAAAATTTCTTCAAATGTCCATCAATCCTACCTAGTAGATGTCAAAAATCACCATCTGTAAAATTTATATATATATCTATGGACATATATATATATATAGATATATATAGACCACTAGATATATATATATATATATATATATATGTATATATATATATATATATGTATATATATATATATATATACCTAGTGGTCACAGTTTTCATGTTATCGGAATGAAATTTGGTATTTGAAGCGCTTTTGGTATTCAAAAGGTCTAGTTCGTTAATGGGTAAAATCGGACAAGGGGAAAGGGGAGTTTAGAGGGAGGGGTAAACACAAAATTTCACATTACTATTCGGAAAATCAAAAAATTGATAAGAAATTAAGTTTTACTATAATTTTGTTTCTTATCATTTTTTCTGTTACGCTAATATTTACAGAAATATTGATGGTTTAAGATTGAAAATTAAATTCCTCACCATCTCTGTACATGTTAGAGTTTGAGCAAAAATGATAAGGCGGTGAATTGTAGCAAACATGATTTTCTTCAACTTTATTTCTAACACATTTTTTGATTGTTCTAATATTAAGAGAGATATTTTGAATTTTGTGTTTTCTTCTTTCTTTGTGCCTCCATTTCCTCTTGACGTAGGTCATTTATTAAAAAATTGGCCTTGCAAATACTAAAATCGTATGCATCATTTCATTTTGATCAGACTAACAGTGTGACCGCGATTTATGTATTTTTTTTATTTACTCCTCATCTAGATCAATTATGAAACAGTCATTCTTCCAATGTTAAATCGTTTTTTATTTTTTTAGGTAGAAAATTTTACTACAAAAAATTATTGATCATTACAATCTTTTCTACGTTTTTTAGTTTGTTAATAAATCTCTTTTTCCGCTAATTACACGTATATTCCTGTACTCGGATGTTTTCTGGGGCGTTTGTTTTTAATAAGACTACAGTAAACTACATGCGGTTTTAGAGATACTTCAATATTTTTATTCACAAAAAAGATTATTAAAATAATCGACGAGAACTCTAGGTTTTATGAAATTACATTTCAAAAATTTTTCTTTTCAAATTTTTTTTTTTTACCTGTGTTCCTAGAACATTTGTTTGTATTTTATAAATACGTATGTCAACTACAATGTAGTCATCACCAGTATGAATTAGCTAATCGTAACTATCTCTGGGATATGGATTCTTAGATAGATGCACAAAAATAATAAAAAGTAGTAAGAATGACAATAATCACGACAATAACACAATAACTGTCAAATCACTAAAACAAAGACAGGCACACTATCTAAAAGCGGACAAAGGCAACGCAATTATAATAATGAGTAAACAGGATTACTCGGATAAAGTCAACAAAATGCTCGACGAAAGTTCATATCGAATCCAAAGAACAGATCCAACGTCTACATTTATAAATGACGTAAAAGATATCATCAACTCATGCACAAAGTTAATTTCAAAACAACTGGAATTTCAATTACAATGTTCAAATCCTACAATACCGCGAGTTTATTGCCTACCAAAAATTCACAAAAAAGATGGATCAATGCAACCAATAGTACCGGGCATAAATTCCCCAACCTACATAATTTCAAAATGGCTAGTGACCCAATTTCAATCCATAAATCAAATCAATTCATAGTATCGAATTAATCGAAAAAATCAAAGATATTAATTTACAACCTTTTTTGTTTTAATGTCTTTTGATGTAAAAGCAATATACTCAAGCGTCCCAATACCAGACGTATTAAAAATACTAGAAAAATGGGTAACAAATAAAGGAATACCCACAGATGAAATAATTGAATATCTGAAACTAACACGGCTTTGCATGAGACAAAATGTGTTTACTTTCGAAGGTAAATACTACAAGCAAACACTTGGAACAAATATGGGTAATCCATTGTCTCCGTTTCTAAGTAATATCTCCATGACAGATCTTGAAGAAAAAGCCAAAAAATATTACAACTATTTTCCAACTGTATAGTACAGATACGTCGATGATATCTTAACTATTTTGATACGAACAAAGAAAATCCCCAAACATTTTTAGAGAACTTAAATAAAATGTACACATCGATAGAATTTACAACCGAAATAGGACAAGGAGGCTTGATTCCGTTTTTAGATATAAAAATTATGAAAAATAACTCGATGTCAACAGAAAACCTACACACACTGAACACAAAATGGCTGTTTTCAAAGTCCCACTGTCCAAGAAAAATTACTTTAAAGAAATAAATCACATTGAACAAGTTGCAATCTTTAATGGCTTTGACTCTAACATAATAAATAATTTGGTCAGCAGAACTAAATTTAAAATTGCACGAAACAATTCCACCGCGCTAACACCAGAGACTGGCAACGTTGAACAAACTAAATGGTGCAAACTAACATACTTCCGCATATGTACAAATAAAATCCATAGAGAATTAAGGGACCACAACCTAAAAACAGCGCTTTTAAGTAAAAATAAAATCAAGCAGTTAATGGGCTCCCCTAAGGATAAAATTAGTATTGAAAAACAATCGGGCATATATGATGTCAGTTGTCAAAACTTTTCGAAAATTTATGTTGGTAAAAGTCGTCGCAAATCGGAATTCGAATCAAAGAACATCTGGCTCATGTGAAATTTGGGAGAACCAAAAAACCGTGTATAGTGGCACACGTTATTGAGAACAACCACAAAATTGATAAATCGAATCTAAAACTACTGAAATCCTTACAAAACCCCACAAAATTAGATCCATATGAAAGCATCTACATATACAAATTGAGAAAACAGACAATGAATTTAGACAATGGCCCAATTCCAAATTCTGATTTAATAAAATTAAACCATTTTCAAAAACAAAAATAAAAATTTAATATCTGAATGTTTAGGTTCAGAACAACCGCCACACAGTCACACCTAATCCGTTAGTCAGTCAACTCAAATAATCCTCAGGTCAGATTATACCTTCAGTCAAATCGAATAAAAGGACAGAACTTTCATGTCATTGTGAGACACGCACCTACTTAGCAACATGCAACATATCTCTGAATCCATATCCCAGAGATAGTTACGATTAGCTAATTCATACTGATGATGACTACACTGTGGTTGAAATACGTATTTATAAAATACAAACAAATGTTCAAGAAATAGGGGCAAAAAAAAATTTAAGTGTAGTTTTTTTCACGATTCTATCATTATCGTTTAATTTCAAGACAATTAATTGTTTTATTCTGATGAATCATGTTACTACAAACAAATGAACTTTAATACAATCAATTGTAAGGATTGTAGTTTGTAAGTAAAGAACATAAAACATAAGTAAGTAAAATTACGTAATTCTAAATATAATATAGCGGCCGCCGGAAAAGGGCGATTAATAATTTCCACATTAACCCCAGTGATACGGGTATCAAATAAAAGGGCTTTATTAGCGAAACACAGTAAGTAAGGGTACATCTATCCAAATATAGCATTTTGTGCAAAGCCTTTAGCTTTGTATATTTAAGCCTTGTAAAAGGTAGTCATTTCCGATCAAAAACATAAATGTATAAAAGGAAAAGTTTTCGGGGAGTTACTTTATACAATACTTGCTCCTTAAAAAGTGATGATATCCCAATTAAAGAGCCGAGCTATTTATAAATTTAATAACGAAAGCCTAAATGTAAGAATGTAAGTGCAAACTAAAATGAACAAAAAAATTTGGTTTGAAAAAAATTTTTTCGTAAGTTTTCTCTTAGTATGTTTTTAAAATTTTATATCGCGGTAAGTAATTTGCTTTCTTTTGCTTCAAATATTTTTAATTAAAACTTGCCGCGTTACAAAATTTTAAAAACATACTAACAGAAAACTTACGAAATAATTTTTTTCAAACCAAATTTTTTTGTTCATTTTACTTTGCACTTACATTTTTACATTTTAGTTTTCGCTATTCAGTTTATAAAAAGCTCGGTTCTTTAATTGGGATATAATCACTGTTTAAGGAGCAACAATTATACAATGTAACTCCCCGAAAACTTTGCCCTTTTAATTAATTAATTTAATTTTTGATTTTCCATGCGTTCCGTTGGAAAATCTAGAGCACGGTAGTATGACAGGCCGAGTTTAAGTGGTTTTTTGCCTTCGAGCTTACAGTACTACAAGAAATATCAGAGAAGATTTGACCCCGAAATATCTTCTGAACGAAAAGAGCTTCAGTGCTGGTTTTTCGAATATAAGCTATTTAGGGAATTATAAGAGATTAAGTGTTTGCTTTTCGTTAAGAAATAAACGGTTAAACAGTTATTCGCATTCAAAAGTCCTTAAAAAGCGGGAACGCCCACAAATCTTGGCCATACATAATCATAATTCCAGGGCCTAGACCAAGTCCTTAAAAGTTGATATTTGCCATACAGTTAGATATAGCGACCAAACCAAAAGGAAAATTATCAAACCACGAAATTTATATCGAGAAATGGGAAAACTTTGGAATGTTTTTTTATAAAATTAACATAGGAAATATTGATGCTCTATGATTGGTCCATATTTCTATATTTATAGTAAAATGTTAGCAAATACCACTAGTGAGAGGTGTGTGCGATTGTTTAAACCATTGTTGCTCCACTTTCAGAAATGCTAGAAGGATGCGGTTTTTTGCATTCGACGCGGAAATTTTGATATTTTAAATTAAAAATTTTGGAAAAATTTATTTTCCCAACGGAACATATGGAAAATCGTCTTTGGTGTAGAGGAAGCATACTGGACTAGTTATCCATAGGCCCGAGGTTCGATTTCTGGTTGACGAGTTAATTTTTTCATATCAGTATTTAATTTCATTAATAAATTCAATGACAATGCAATTTGTCTGAGTATACGCTACAGTCTTCTACAGTTTGTCATACGTAACCGAAAGGAATTTGGACAAACATCGATATGTTGACACGAAAGTATACACAAATAAACAAATATTAAATTAGAGCTTGAGCAAAAATGATAAGGTGATGAATTGTAGCAAACTTTATTTCCTAAAACTGTATTCCTTACATATTTTTCGATTGTTCTAATATTAAAAGAGATATTTTATATTTTGTGTTTGTATATTTTTATATGAAAACCGATCTATGTGTGCATCTTATGTGAAAAACAATTGCTGTAATTTGATTGGTTCAGATAAATTAGTTTTATCTGAAGCAATCAAATTACAGCAATTGTATTTCACATAAGATGCACATAATACAAACACAAAATATAAAATATCTCTCTCAATATTAGAACAATTAGAACAATTTGAACACAAAATATTACCT
>OY986042.1:63706143-63818643 GCA_963920215.1 Nineta flava
AGCTTCATAAAAGTTGAGGAAGCTATAAAAGCGGCAGCTAAAAGTAGCGTCCAGTTCACGTTTGGACCTAAAACTATTAGTGTCCACTGCAACACGGACCAAGATTACACGAAGTGCCATTCGCGTATCGCGTCTGGTTCAATTCACCAAGGGGACGCAAGCGCAAAGCGTCCTCAAGATTTAATGGATCGGTGGGGTACCTGTGAACGTCGAAAGGTATGTAAATAAACGAGGTGCAGTTCAGTGCTACCGATGCCAGCTCTACGGCCCCGGTTCACGGAACTGTCACGGACTTGTGCGTTGCGTGAAGTGTGGTGGAAATCACACTTCACGGGAATGCGGAGTCTCGCGGTCGGAGCGCTGCAATTGTGGCGCTGTGAATTCGGCCAGTTCCATGGAGTGTCCAGCACTCAAGAATTACGTGGCAACAACGGCATCCCAAGTAGCAGGAGCGAGGCGCAAGGCCGCTCAGGGCGAGGCGCAATGCCGCCCACCATCTACATTCCAGACCAGGGATTTCCCGGCCCCCCGTCAAGCAAAAGATGGCAACGCCCCTAGCAGACGCCTCCCAGCGCAGCGGATGACTCCAGCACCAGCACCAAGGAAGAAGTTTGTTCCAGCACCACCTCCGAAAGTTTCGACAACCTGGAAGCCATCAGAAAACGAGATAATTGAGATCCTGTCCACAGCCCCACTTTCTCCAACCAACACATTTTTTGAGTCAATTATAGACTCTCCACTCTCTCCGTCTCCATTGGAGAAGGGCGAAAGTCCGAAACCTGAACTTGACTTCATGAAACTCCTGAAACTCAGGATTGACGTGGAAGTTGCATGGAAATCTTGCACATGGAATTCCGAAAAACTTCACAAGTTTTTCCAGATGACTGCTCATTTATTCGAAATTCACATTCCATCTTTCAAATTATTGCCTCCCATAGACGGCAGCCTTGAAGCCATCTCTATTCTTATCTCGGCCAATTGTGGTAATTATAAAGTCACATCTTTATATAACCCTCCAAATAGACTCTTACAGGGAGTGGATATTGATCGTATTATGAGAACTCATGATCGCGTCATAATCATGGGCGATTTTAATGCGCGTCACATATCTTGGAACTGTATGTCTAACAATTCCAACGGAAGCGCTCTCTTTGCGCAATCTCTCAAACGTAACTTCATTGTTGCGTATCCGGAGGAACCCACCTACTATCCAGACGCTGCTCGGAGCTCGCCGCAATCCATCGACTTAGCATTATTAAAGAATTGCGACCTCATGTCGGATCTAGATGTTCACTTAGATCTGCAAAGCGACCACCGCCCCATCAGTTTCACTTTGGGTGAAATGAGGGGCGCTGCAACTTTGCAAATTCAGTTTAGCTTTGAGAAGGCAGACTGGAAACTTTTCAAAGAGTATCTCAACGTCGAAACCTTGATTACTCCACAGATCAAATCCGTTAACCAAATAGACTTGGAGGTTAGTAGGCTCACGAGGAACATCGTAGTTGCTACCGAAAAATCTATTCCTAGGAAAGCCAGAACCTTCGGCTATCGACTTAACTTAGATGATGACACATTACAACTAATATGGACTCGGAACAAACTACGCAAATTTCGGCAAAGAGTTAGGCTGCCGGAGCTTCATGACGCCATAAAGCGAATGCTGATATTCGAGCAAAAGTCACTCGCACCAGAGGTGAAATGTGGGACGAGAGGATTTCGGCTCTGACCACTCGTGACAATAATGTATGGAAAATTGCAAAATGTTTGGGTAAACATTCCAACAGACTGCCGCCTATCTCGTCAGAAAATGGGTATCTCTACTCAGATTCTGACATAGCCCAACTGCTTGCTGACACCTTCTCTAAGGCGCACAGCTTAACTGATGGCGACAAATATCACGACGAAGAAACGGCCCGCCTGGTGTCCGAATCCTTGGAAAATGTTCGTTCTTCCGTCATTACTCCATCGATGTCGAATGCGTGTCACCCCATGAGGATTCAAACATCTTAAGAAAACTTAAGTGTAGGAAGGCTCCTGGTGATGATGGTGTAACTAATGTTGTTCTCCGGTATCTTCCTCGGTAGTGCAGCTCAGCTATATCTATACTGCGTGCCTGAGACTTGGTTATTTGCCTGACTTCTGGAAATCCGCTAAAGTTTTAGCGCTTCCGAAGCCGGGGAAGCAACTTAAGTCACCTTAAAGCTACCGACCTATCAGTTTGCTGCCATCTCTCAGCAAGGTCATGGAGAAAGTAGTTTTGAACCGGCTGCGGTCGCTTAAAGATATCCATAGACAGCTTATCCCCCAACAGTTTGGTTTCAGGTCAAACCATTCAACAGTGAGCCAGCTTCACCGACTCACTGACCACATTGCTACCGGAATTAACCGGTATAAATCCACAGGCATGGTCCTCTTGGACATCGAAAAAGCCTTCGATACGGTTTGGCACGATGGACTTATCCATAAACTATCCAAACTCGATATACCAACCTATATCCTGAAATTCCTGATTTTATATTTATCAAGCAGAAAATCCCAAATTCATATCCAACAAAGTAAATCGAACCAATGCCGTGTCAAAGCTGGTGTCCCTCAAGGGTCCCTGCTTGGACCCCGGCTCTTTTTATATTATATCAGCTACTGAAACAGCCCTCTTCGCCGACGATACGGCAATCTATTGCTCTTCTTTGCAACCGAAAGCTATTTCGAGTTGCCTCCAATCACATCTATCCAGGCTTGAAAACTATTTCAAGCTATAGAAAATCAAGATAAATCCCACGAAGACTCAGACCGTTTTGTTTACTAGGAAGAATAAATTTTCCTCCTACCCACTTGAATTGAAGATGTTTAACACTGAAATCCGGCAAACTCAAAGTGTTGAGTATCAAGGAATAACTCTTCAAAGGCAGTTGAATTGGGCACAAGCCGCCAAAAGGCATCTGGCCCTTGGAAACGCATCCTTTGCAGGACTCGTTACTCAACACAAAAAGCAAGCTGGACGAACGCTTAAAACATCGACTTTACAAGTCATGTATGCGGCCCGTACTCACGTACGTAGCGCCAATATAGTCAAACGTTGCTCCTTCGCACCTTGCGAAAATGCAAAAATTTCAAAATCGATGTCTTCGGACGATTTCGAAAAAACCCTTAAGATATCCATCTGAAGCTCTCCACGTTGAAACTGGACATCCTACTTTCCATAAATTTATCCAAACTACCTCCAAATCTTTTTTCCAATCTTCCCGCGAAAATCCTTTCCCGGAAATCAACGTACTGGGTCATTTTGACCCGAATACGTTGCTCTTCGGGAAATGATTCCGCATGCCCCATGATCTCGATTACAACTAATACTGTTGTGTTCTAAATTGTACATATTTTCTTTTCGTATTTCTATTTAAGTTTAGTTTTAGGGATGGCTTATCCATCCAATTTAGGTTAAGTTTTATGTCAATAGGTTTTGTATTAAATTTTTTCCATTTCTAAACGATGTTAACTCGATTCTATAATCTCGATGTTTATTATTTAATAAGATGATATATTATAGGTAAAGCATAGGCTAGGAACAATACAATAAGATGTGTTGTACTCCAAGGTATGTAAAATATTGATGCTAAAATATACTTATTCTACTACTACTAATCATAGAGCAGCAATATTTCTTATGTTAATTTTATCAAAACAAAAATGCGAAAGTTTTCCCATTTCCCGATATAAATTTCGTGGTTTGGTCGCTATATCTAACTGTATGGCAAATATCAACTTTTAAGGAATTATGGTCTAGGGCCTGGAATTATGATTATGTATGGCCAAGATTTGTGGGCGTTCCCGCTTTTTAACGACTTTTGATGCGAATAACTGTATAACCGTTTATTTCTTAACGAAAAGCAAACAGATATTCTCTTATAATTCCCTAAATAGTTTATATTCGAAAAACCAGCACTGTAGCTCTTTTCGTTCAGAAGATATTTCGAGGTCAAATCTGCTCTGATATTTTCTGTAGTAATAGTACTGTTAGCGCGAAGGAAAAAAACCCTTAAACCCGGCCTGTCGCACCACCTTGCTCTAGATAAAATTGGTGTTGATATTACAACAATAAACTACAAAGGATTCTAGAAAAACCCCAATAATTTTTTTCACGATACTATCATTATCTTTTATTTGAACAAAACTTATTGTTTCTACAAATCTTGATGAATCTTGTTACTACAAACAAAAGACTGACCTCCACTATATGAACTAACTATTCTTATGGCATAAAACTTAAAAAATGGCCCAATTTATCGTACACTAGAGCCATCTATTTGTACAGACTTTATTAGCGAGAACTAATCATATATCAAACTGGCGCGAAGATTAAACAGAAATAAATCTTAATTTTTTAATGAGATTTTTTAAAATAATATTTATTATGATTATCAATAAATATTTTAATTATATTATAAACTGTTCACTTATGAAAAATTTCAACTAAAAATCTTACGAGGATAAATAAAAAATAGTATTTATTTATAATAAAAATTTCTGATTAAATTATAAATAAATTATTTCTATTTTAAATTATAAAAAACTGTATTCATGTTATAAATTATGAATTTAACTTAATACACATTATCTCATGTTAATTGAAAATTCTCAATTAATTATTTTAATAAATTTTAATTATTTTATTATTTAAATTTTAATTATTTTATTATAAAAAAAAACACTTTCACGTACTATTTAATTATGAAAACCAAACGAATGTGACAAATATTTCTGAATCATAAAATCAAATAACTGATGATGATACATCAATTGTTTTATTTTTACACAAAATAAAACTTTCAAACTTAGGCCAAGCGACAAAGATAAACGTAAAGTTACATCAACATATTTTCACTAACTATAAATGCACAGAAGCAGAGCCTAAACGATTAACTTGTTATAATTTTTTTTGCTTTTTTTTCATTGCATATAAGATGATTATGAAAGAAAACGAGGGTTCTGAATTTTGATAATTACTTCAAAAAGGTTCATGTGTATACAGATCATTCGGGTATGATATAAAATTTACAAAACTACAATATATAGCTAGTCTAATGAAAATAATTACATTACCTTTGTTCAATTGTAAAATTTGATAACGCTGGTACAGACCACCAATATTTTTCTGGTGTAACAGTAATAAAAATTTGTGTGAAATACACAAAAGCAACAGAAAATGGATATAGAATCATTAAAATGAACAATATCCGTTGATAATATCCAAATGCTCCAACATGTGGTAAAATATCATCGAAAACTATTTCTTGATTATTGTCACATGGTATTGTCACATTACATTTTTGGATATTGTTGTTGCTACAACATGTGGTAATGTTTTTAATGGATATTTGTTACTGTTCAAAACAGCAATTTTTGAAAACAGGTTTTCTTTATCAATTTCACCATTTTCTTGTGATGTCTTTGCATGAGACGCTGAACCTAAAATGTTTAAAATAACTTTTTTATAATAGCGGAAACAGTTTCGTTGAATATTTGAATCAGATGTTTAAGATTTTAATTTAAAACCTAGTGAAATCAATGTTTCTTAACTATTTTGAGTTATGTTAATTTATGTTATATATATTTAAATTTAAATTAAAAATTGATATAGAATATTTTACAAACTCGAACAAGAATCTGAGCACACTTAAATGCCTTAAAAAAGAGAGATGTCGATTAAAAAAAAAGCGTCCTATATTTAAAAAAATCTATTCAATAGTGTTAAAATTAATCCCGACCCACTTCACAAATACTATATTTTCTTTGAAAATACTATATGAATATATTCTAAAATATATGTAATTTGACACACGTGTTTGAAATTAATCGAACCGCGCAAGGGATATAATACAATGATAAAGATTATATTGAGATACCTGCCAGGCGGCGGAGCTTAACTTTTCAATCCAAGTATTCACCAGAGTGCGACCATGAAACTTGTCGAAGAGTTTGTCACGCGATTTGGGGCAGAAAACATTGACCTACTAGTTCTAGTTGATAATTTGCCTACCAGAGTACATACCGTGCGCCAGAGACCCCAATAGATATAATATTAATGTATTGTAGAATATGTCATAAAAGAAGTTGATGAAAAAGGTTTGGAATCAATATCACTATATAATTATACTTCAATCTATATATTTCGTGGGTTAGTTTTTTTTAAATCAACCCACTTAAGGGTAAAGTGGGGACGTTTATGTGGTTAAATAGGATGTTGAAATTGATTTAATGAAATATTAGGCATATTGTTTTATATTTATTTGAAACTTGATGTATATTATAAACTCATTAATTATATAACATCATTCTAAAAAAAACTTTTTTCAAATGTTTGAACATGGAAGAATATGACTTGATAATGCTCTAAAAATATGGAATCCGGTCAAAAACATAAATGTTAAAAAGGCCGAGTTATCGGGGAAATACTTCATATAATAGTTGCTCCTTAAAAATTTATAATATCCCATTAGAGAGCTGAGCTATTTATAAAGTAAATAGCGAAAACTATAATGAAAGAATGTAAGTGCAAAGTAAAATGTACAAAAAAATTTGGTTGACAACATTTTTTTCGTAAGTTTTCTGTTTGTATGTTTTTAAAATTTTACAACGCGGCAAGTAATTTGTTTTCGTTTGATTCAAATATTTTAAATTAAAACTTGCTGCGTTATAAAATTTTAAAAACATACTAAGAGAAAACTTACGGAATACATTTTTTCAACCAATTTTTTTTTTATATTTTACTTTGCACTTACATTCTTACATTTTAGTTTTCGCTATTTACTTTATAAAAAGCTCTGATCTTTAATGGCATATAATCACTTTTTAGGCAACAACTAGTATATCTAGCAAGTATCTTCCCGAAAACTCGGTACTTTTTTACATGTATGTTTGTGATCGGATGTCAGTACTTTTTGCAAGGCTTAAATATACAAAGCCAAAGGCTTTGTGCAAAACGCTTTATTAGGATAAATGTATCCTTACTTATGGTGTTTCGCTAATCAAGCCCTTTCATTTGATACCCATGGCATAGGGGTTAATATGGAAAAAATAAATCACCTTTTTGCGACGTCACTTTACTAACTGTGTTTTTCTCATCAAGCCCTTTCGTTGGTACCCATATCATAGGGGCAGTCCCATATCATGCCAACAGTCAACATCTCTGTAAATATTAGAGAAATAAAAAAAATGATAAGAAACTTAATTATAGTAAAACTAATTTTCTACAACTTTCATATGTGTTTTTCGATTTTTTTTCAACATTAAGATAGATATACCAAATTTTGTATTTACTCCTCCCTATAGCCCCCCTTTTATCTTTCTGATTCCGGTCATGCTTACCATAAAAATTCATTGTCATCAGAACTGAGCAACATGTAAAAATTCAACTCAGTAGGATAAGAGGAAGTAGGTCAAATTTAACTTGCAAGATTCTATTACAGACACCGGGACAGGTGAAACTAAATAAAAGCTTATAATATTTGAATATATGTATTCAAATTGAGACAAACTGAATAATGGATGGAAATTTTTATTTGAACTGTTCAATCAGCATAATAACATATTCGATTTTCAAAAATGATTGCCTATATCTACAATCTACAATGAAGAAAACATTATAACCATAATTTTTTTTCCATTTTTTTTGGATGTTGCTTTGGGAAAGTAGGTTTTGAGATATTCCGCGTCGAATGCAAAAAACCGCATCCTTCTAAAATCTGTGGAAATGGCTTAAACTTAAACACATAAATTTAATTTTTGGTTTTCGACATGTTGCGTTGGGAAAATTAATTTTTCCAAACATTTTAATTATAGGTTTCAGAAATTCCGCGTCAAATGCAAACAACCGCGTCCTTCTAGCATTTCTGGAAGTGGGTTAAATCATAGAGAAACAAAGTTTTTAAAAATCCACAAAAATGCACAACTCTCAAAAGTGGTGTGCTAAATTTTAAGTATATATATGAAATATGGGCCAATCATAGAGCAGCAATATCTCTTATGTATTTATTATGTTAATTTTATCACAACAAAAATGCATAAATTTTCCATTTCCCGATATAAATTTCATGTTTTCATAATTTTCTCTGTGCCTTCGGTATAAGACCTAACTGTATACCTAATATCAACTTTAAGGGATATTTGGTCTAGGCCCTACGTTTTTATCCTGTCTAATGAAAATTATGGGCCTTCCCGCTATTTTACGGTTTTTGAACCGAAATAACTTTTGAACCGTTTATTTCTAACGTAAAGCAAACACTTGTTCTCTTATAATTCCCTTATTCTTGTTCTCTTATGTTCGAAAAATTAGCCCTGTAGCTCTTTTTGTTCAAAAGTTATTCTGGGGTCAAAACGGCTGTGATTTTTCGGGTAGTAATAGTACTGTTTGCGTAAAGGCAAAAAACACTTTATACTCGGCCTGTCGCACTACCATGCTCTAGATATATTTATGAATATATCTAGAGCATATATGAATATGAGCATTTATCGAACATCTTTTATTATTAAACCGTTTTGGTGGGAGCTTATTATTTCCACCCCTGAAACGACCACTCAAAAGTTACGCCTAGGGGTGATTAATGGATTCAAGCATTTTGATAAAGAAATACATTATTATTCCCAATGATCCAAAGCAATGCTGGGTATCCACTGATTTCTACCCACTGATTTTTCACTCATTAATTATATAACATCTATCGAAAAACTTAATAAATGGGAACGTAAGCAAAGTTTTGAACATTATTTAAAGCTTGCAAAACTCTTATTTTATAAAATTCAAGTAAAAGTATTTTATTAGTGATTAATAAATAATAATCTATCGGGTTTTTTTTAAATAAAAATATACATTTTAATAAACCTAAAAAAAAATTTTTTTATTTTTTTATTATTTTTTATTAGTTTACCAAAAAAAATTCATTTCTTTCTGTTTTGGCCTAAATCTTTCGATACAAAATAAACTATAAAATTTTGGCAGACTGAATAAAAATGTTATTTTTTAATAAGAACTAAAAATAATTGATAAATTAAAGAGATTTATAATATTGACTTACATTTATTTCTGCAAATGCCGGTGCATCACGCGTTGTAAGATATTCTCCTGTAGGTTGGATAAAACTAGGAAAAAGCGGGAAGTTAGTTATCTTACCACGTGGACGGAGAATCTTTAGCGGGAATTTGCCGCGAATATTACACTGGTGTTAAATATCAAAATGTTTATTAATTTTCAAACAATCAAAATACTATTTGAACGAAACGACTATACTATTTGAACGAGAACTGTTAACTGTACTATTTGAACGGAAACTAATAACCGACTTATTGCTCTCATACAAAAAAAAACAACCAAAAACAACGTGTTTTTAATGCGCAAAATTAGCTAAATTACGCGTAAAACAAACATATTAATTCTCAAAAACACAGGGTTGTATCAAGCCATTAACGAAGGCCCAAACATTCTCCCGCCCCTGAACAAATCTTTTGAACTATAGCTAAGAAACAAAAAATTTAAATTCAAACAATAAGACACCAAATTAGAAAATTTCATGCAATGATATTTTCATTTACAAAGAATATAATATTTCTATCAACTAATTATTGTAATAAGGATTTACGACTTTACGGTGCGTCGTTGGCAGATCCGCTGTTTAGTTCGAACTGAAGCTCTGCGCACGATTCCATCTTTATTAGGAAACACCTCTTCTATTACACCTAATTGCCATTGTAATGGGGGAACATTATCCTCCTTTATCAAAAAAACTAATCCAGGTCTAATTAAAGTGTCATCACTCGTTTAAGTTTGCCACCGTTGTCGCACTTGTAACGTTGTCAAATATTCAAGATGCATCTACTCCAAAAACTGTGTACTAATGGCTCAATTAACTGGTAACGATTGAGACGATTGATGGGCTCATTTGTCAGTTCAGCAGCTGGCAAAAATTTTAGTGGCGTTAAATTCAAGAAGTGCGCAGGGGTGAGTGCTAATGGATCTGTTGGATCATCACTAGGATTACACAAGGGCCTAGAATTTAACAGTGCTTCGATTTGGATAAGCAAAGTATTCATTTCTTCATAGCTCAAAATTTGGGAGCCAACCACTTTGAAAAAATGTAACTTCACGAATTTTACTTGTGATTCCCAAATACCTCCCTGATGCGCTACTCTGGTAGTGTTAAATCGAAATTCTATTTTTCTATGGGATAACTCGTTGCAACACTTTTCTGTATATCCTGTTGAAGTCAACAACTTATACAGACTATCTAGTTCATTTTTACTACCAATATAATTTCGCTTATTATCGGAATAAAGAATCGAAACTGGACCTCTTCGAGATAGAAAGCGTTTTAAACATTGCAAGGAATTTTCCGTGCTTAAATAAGAGGCCAGCTCCAGATTCAATGCTTTCGTAACTAAACAAATAAATATGCAGATGTAAGCCTTTTGTACTAAAGCTCCTCTACTACGAGATATGGTGATGGAAAATGGTCCACAATAATCGGTCCCCGTATGCACAAAAGATTTTGCCTCCTGTAACCTAAATTTTGGCAAATTTTCCATTAAAGGGAAGGTAGGTTACGGTCGTTCCCGAAACGTCATCCCATCCTAACTTCAAAATCCAAATCTTTTGAATCATTAATTAAGCCTGAAGTATCATCGGTGCTATAATTCCGAGAGGATCGAAAATGCGTGCTATCGTGGATAAAATATTTCTCTTCGTTAATTAAATTAAATACTGATATGAAAAAATTAACTCGTCAACCAGGAATCGAACCTCGGGCCTCTGGATATCTAGTCCAGTGTGCTATCCATTACACCAAAGACGATTGTGTGTAACGGCCAATTTCTTCATATTATTCCAATTTTTTTAATATATATATTTTTTATATATTTATTAGACAGTACTGAACTTCTGTTGAAGTGAAATTTTTATTTAATATTTGTTTATTTGTGTATACTTTCGTGTCAACATACAAGTGTTTGTCCAAATTCCTTTCGGTTACGTATGACAAACTGTAGGAGACTATAGCGTATACCCGACACATTTCATTGTCATTGAATTTATTAATTAAATTAAATACTGATATGAAAAAATTAACTCGTCAACCAGGAATCGAACCTCGGGCCTCTGGATATCTAGTCCAGTGTGCTATCCATTACACCAAAGACGATTGTGTGTAACGGCCAATTTCTTCATATTATTCCAATTTTTTTAATATATATATTTTTTATATATTTATTAGACAGTACTGAACTTCTGTTGAAGTGAAATTTTTATTTAATATTTGTTTATTTGTTTATACTTTCGTGTCAACATACAAGTGTTTGTCCAAATTCCTTTCGGTTACGTATGACAAACTGTAGGAGACTATAGCGTATACTCGACACATTTCATTGTCATTGAATTTATTAATTAAATTAAATACTGATATGAAAAAATTAACTCGTCAACCAGGAATCGAACCACGGGCCTCTGGATATCTAGTCCAGTGTGCTATCCATTACACCAAAGACGATTGTGTGTAACGGCCAATTTCTTCATATTATTCCAATTTTTTTAATATATATATATTTTATATATTTATTAGACAGCACTGAACTTCTGTTGAAGTGAAATTTTTATTTAATATTTGTTTATTTGTGTATACTTTCGTGTCAACATACAAGTGTTTGTCCAAATTCCTTTCGGTTACGTATGACAAACTGTAGGAGACTATAGCGTATACCCGACACATTTCATTGTCATTGAATTTATTAATTATATTAAATACTGATATGAAAAAATTAACTCGTCAACCAGGAATCGAACCTCGGGCCTCTAAATATCTAGTCCAGTGTGCTATCCATTACACCAAAGACGATTGTGTGTAACGGCCAATTTCTTCATATTATTCCAATTTTTTTTATATATATATTTTTTATATATTTATTAGACAGTACTGAACTTCTGTTGAAGTGAAATTTTTATTTAATATTTGTTTATTTGTGTATACTTTCGTGTCAACATACAAGTGTTTGTCCAAATTCCTTTCGGTTACGTATGACAAACTGTAGGAGACTATAGCGTATACCCGACACATTTCATTGTCATTGAATTTATTAATTATATTAAATACTGATATGAAAAAATTAACTCGTCAACCAGGAATCCAACCTCGGGCCTCTAAATATATAGTCCAGTGTGCTATCCATTACACCAAAGACGATTGTGTGTAACGGCCAATTTCTTCATATTATTCCAATTTTTTTTATATATATATTTTTTATATATTTATTAGACAGTACTGAACGTCTGTTGAAGTGAAATTTTTATTTAATATTTGTTTATTTGTGTATACTTTCGTGTCAACATACAAGTGTTTGTCCAAATTCCTTTCGGTTACGTATGACAAACTGTAGGAGACTATAGCGTATACCCGACACATTTCATTGTCATTGAATTTATTAATTAAATTAAATACTGATATGAAAAAATTAACTCGTCAACCAGGAATCGAACCTCGGGCCTCTGGATATCTAGTCCAGTGTGCTATCCATTACATTAAAGACGATTGTGTGTAACGGCCAATTTCTTCATATTATTCCAATTTTTTTAATATATATATTTTTTATATATTTATTAGACAGTACTGAACTTCTGTTGAAGTGAAATTTTTATTTATTATTTGTTTATTTGTTTATACTTTCGTGTCAACATACAAGTGTTTGTCCAAATTCCTTTCGGTTACGTATGACAAACTGTAGGAGACTATAGCGTATACTCGACACATTTCATTGTCATTGAATTTATTAATTAAAATAAATACTGATATGAAAAAATTAACTCGTCAACCAGGAATCGAACCTCGGGCCTCTGGATATCTAGTCCAGTGTGCTATCCATTACACCAAAGACGATTGTGTGTAACGGCCAATTTCTTCATATTATTCCAATTTTTTTAATATATATATTTTTTATATATTTATTAGACAGTACTGAACTTCTGTTGAAGTGAAATTTTTATTTAATATTTGTTTATTTGTGTATACTTTCGTGTCAACATACAAGTGTTTGTCCAATTTCCTTTCGGTTACGTATGACAAACTGTAGGAGACTATAGCGTATACCCGACACATTTCATTGTCATTGAATTTATTAATTATATTAAATACTGATATGAAAAAATTAACTCGTCAACCAGGAATCGAACCTCGGGCCTCTAAATATCTAGTCCAGTGTGCTATCCATTACACCAAAGACGATTGTGTGTAACGGCCAAGTTCTTCATATTATTCCAATTTTTTTTATATATATATTTTTTATATATTTATTAGACAGTACTTTACGTCTGTTGAAGTGAAATTTTTATTTAATATTTGTTTATTTGTGTATACTTTCGTGTCAACATACAAGTGTTTGTCCAAATTCCTTTCGGTTACGTATGACAAACTGTAGGAGACTATAGCGTATACCCGACACATTTCATTGTCATTGAATTTATTAATTAAATTAAATACTAATATGAAAAAATTAACTCGTCAACCAGGAATCGAACCTCGGGCCTCTGGATATCTAGTCCAGTGTGCTATCCATTACACCAAAGACGATTGTGTGTAACGGCCAATTTCTTCATATTATTCCAATTTTTTTAATATATATATTTTTTATATATTTATTAGACAATACCGAATTTTTGTCGAAGTGAAATTTTTATTTAATATTTGTTTATTTGTGTATACTTTCGTGTCAACATACAAGTGTTTGTCCAAATTCCTTTCGGTTACGTATGACAAACTGTAGGAGACTATAGCGTATACCCGACACATTTCATTGGCATTGAATTTATTAATTAAATTAAATACTGATATGAAAAAATTAACTCGTCAACCAGGAATCGAACCTCGGGCCTCTGGATATCTAGTCCAGTGTGCTATCCATTACACCAAAGACGATTGTGTGTAACGGCCAATTTCTTCATATTATTCCAATTTTTTTAATATATATATTTTTTATATATTTATTAGACAGTACTGAACTTCTGTTGAAGTGAAATTTTTATTTAATATTTGTTTATTTGTTTATACTTTCGTGTCAACATACAAGTGTTTGTCCAAATTCCTTTCGGTTACGTATGACAAACTGTAGGAGACTATAGCGTATACTCGACACATTTCATTGTCATTGAATTTATTAATTAAATTAAATACTGATATGAAAAAATTAACTCGTCAACCAGGAATCGAACCTCGGGCCTCTGGATATCTAGTCCAGTGTGCTATCCATTACACCAAAGACGATTGTGTGTAACGGCCAATTTCTTCATATTATTCCAATTTTTTTAATATATATATTTTTTATATATTTATTAGACAGTACTGAACTTCTGTTGAAGTGAAATTTTTATTTAATATTTGTTTATTTGTGTATACTTTCGTGTCAACATACAAGTGTTTGTCCAAATTCCTTTCGGTTACGTATGACAAACTGTAGGAGACTATAGCGTATACCCGACACATTTCATTGTCATTGAATTTATTAATTATATTAAATACTGATATGAAAAAATTAACTCGTCAACCAGGAATCGAACCTCGGGCCTCTAAATATCTAGTCCAGTGTGCTATCCATTACACCAAAGACGATTGTGTGTAACGGCCAATTTCTTCATATTATTCCAATTTTTTTTATATATATATTTTTTATATATTTATTAGACAGTACTGAACGTCTGTTAAAGTGAAATTTTTATTAAATATTTGTTTATTTGTGTATACTTTCGTGTCAACATACAAGTGTTTGTCCAAATTCCTTTCGGTTACGTATGACAAACTGTAGGAGACTATAGCGTATACCCGACACATTTCATTGTCATTAAATTTATTAATTAAATTAAATACTGATATGAAAAAATTAACTCGTCAACCAGGAATCGAACCTCGGGCCTCTGGATATCTAGTCCAGTGTGCTAACCATTACACCAAAGACGATTGTGTGTAACGGCCAATTTCTTCATATTATTCCAATTTTTTTAATATATATATTTTTTATATATTTATTAGACAGTACTGAACTTCTGTTGAAGTGAAATTTTTATTTAATATTTGTTTATTTGTGTATACTTTCGTGTCAACATACAAGTGTTTGTCCAAATTCCTTTCGGTTACGTATGACAAACTGTAGGAGAATATAGCGTATACCCGACACATTTCATTGTCATTGAATTTATTAATTATACTAAATACTGATATGAAAAAATTAACTCGTCAACCAGGAATCGAACCTCGGGCCTCTAAATATCTAGTCCAGTGTGCTATCCATTACACCAAAGACGATTGTGTGTAACGGCCAAGTTCTTCATATTATTCCAATTTTTTTTATATATATATTTTTTATATATTTATTAGACAGTACTTTACGTCTGTTGAAGTGAAATTTTTATTTAATATTTGTTTATTTGTGTATACTTTCGTGTCAACATACAAGTGTTTGTCCAAATTCCTTTCGGTTACGTATGACAAACTGTAGGAGACTATAGCGTATACCCGACACATTTCATTGTCATTGAATTTATTAATTAAATTAAATACTAATATGAAAAAATTAACTCGTCAACCAGGAATCGAACCTCGGGCCTCTGGATATCTAGTCCAGTGTGCTATCCATTACACCAAAGACGATTGTGTGTAACGGCCAATTTCTTCATATTATTCCAATTTTTTTAATATATATATTTTTTATATATTTATTAGACAGTACCGAATTTTTGTCGAAGTGAAATTTTTATTTAATATTTGTTTATTTGTGTATACTTTCGTGTCAACATACAAGTGTTTGTCCAAATTCCTTTCGGTTACGTATGACAAACTGTAGGAGACTATAGCGTATACCCGACACATTTCATTGGCATTGAATTTATTAATTAAATTAAATACTGATATGAAAAAATTAACTCGTCAACCAGGAATCGAACCTCGGGCCTCTGGATATCTAGTCCAGTGTGCTATCCATTACACCAAAGACGATTGTGTGTAACGGCCAATTTCTTCATATTATTCCAATTTTTTTAATATATATATTTTTTATATATTTATTAGACAGTACTGAACTTCTGTTGAAGTGAAATTTTTATTTAATATTTGTTTATTTGTTTATACTTTCGTGTCAACATACAAGTGTTTGTCCAAATTCCTTTCGGTTACGTATGACAAACTGTAGGAGACTATAGCGTATACTCGACACATTTCATTGTCATTGAATTTATTAATTAAATTAAATACTGATATGAAAAAATTAACTCGTCAACCAGGAATCGAACCTCGGGCCTCTGGATATCTAGTCCAGTGTGCTATCCATTACACCAAAGACGATTGTGTGTAACGGCCAATTTCTTCATATTATTCCAATTTTTTTAATATATATATTTTTTATATATTTATTAGACAGTACTGAACTTCTGTTGAAGTGAAATTTTTATTTAATATTTGTTTATTTGTGTATACTTTCGTGTCAACATACAAGTGTTTGTCCAAATTCCTTTCGGTTACGTATGACAAACTGTAGGAGACTATAGCGTATACCCGACACATTTCATTGTCATTGAATTTATTAATTATATTAAATACTGATATGAAAAAATTAACTCGTCAACCAGGAATCGAACCTCGGGCCTCTAAATATCTAGTCCAGTGTGCTATCCATTACACCAAAGACGATTGTGTGTAACGGCCAATTTCTTCATATTATTCCAATTTTTTTTATATATATATTTTTTATATATTTATTAGACAGTACTGAACGTCTGTTAAAGTGAAATTTTTATTAAATATTTGTTTATTTGTGTATACTTTCGTGTCAACATACAAGTGTTTGTCCAAATTCCTTTCGGTTACGTATGACAAACTGTAGGAGACTATAGCGTATACCCGACACATTTCATTGTCATTAAATTTATTAATTAAATTAAATACTGATATGAAAAAATTAACTCGTCAACCAGGAATCGAACCTCGGGCCTCTGGATATCTAGTCCAGTGTGCTAACCATTACACCAAAGACGATTGTGTGTAACGGCCAATTTCTTCATATTATTCCAATTTTTTTAATATATATATTTTTTATATATTTATTAGACAGTACTGAACTTCTGTTGAAGTGAAATTTTTATTTAATATTTGTTTATTTGTGTATACTTTCGTGTCAACATACAAGTGTTTGTCCAAATTCCTTTCGGTTACGTATGACAAACTGTAGGAGAATATAGCGTATACCCGACACATTTCATTGTCATTGAATTTATTAATTATATTAAATACTGATATGAAAAAATTAACTCGTCAACCAGGAATCGAACCTCGGGCCTCTAAATATCTAGTCCAGTGTGCTATCCATTACACCAAAGACGATTGTGTGTAACGGCCAAGTTCTTCATATTATTCCAATTTTTTTTATATATATATTTTTTATATATTTATTAGACAGTACTTTACGTCTGTTGAAGTGAAATTTTTATTTAATATTTGTTTATTTGTGTATACTTTCGTGTCAACATACAAGTGTTTGTCCAAATTCCTTTCGGTTACGTATGACAAACTGTAGGAGACTATAGCGTATACCCGACACATTTCATTGTCATTGAATTTATTAATTAAATTAAATACTAATATGAAAAAATTAACTCGTCAACCAGGAATCGAACCTCGGGCCTCTGGATATCTAGTCCAGTGTGCTATCCATTACACCAAAGACGATTGTGTGTAACGGCCAATTTCTTCATATTATTCCAATTTTTTTAATATATATATTTTTTATATATTTATTAGACAGTACCGAATTTTTGTCGAAGTGAAATTTTTATTTAATATTTGTTTATTTGTGTATACTTTCGTGTCAACATACAAGTGTTTGTCCAAATTCCTTTCGGTTACGTATGACAAACTGTAGGAGACTATAGCGTATACCCGACACATTTCATTGGCATTGAATTTATTAATTAAATTAAATACTGATATGAAAAAATTAACTCGTCAACCAGGAATCGAACCTCGGGCCTCTGGATATCTAGTCCAGTGTGCTATCCATTACACCAAAGACGATTGTGTGTAACGGCCAATTTCTTCATATTATTCCAATTTTTTTAATATATATATTTTTTATATATTTATTAGACAGTACTGAACTTCTGTTGAAGTGAAATTTTTATTTAATATTTGTTTATTTGTTTATACTTTCGTGTCAACATACAAGTGTTTGTCCAAATTCCTTTCGGTTACGTATGACAAACTGTAGGAGACTATAGCGTATACTCGACACATTTCATTGTCATTGAATTTATTAATTAAATTAAATACTGATATGAAAAAATTAACTCGTCAACCAGGAATCGAACCTCGGGCCTCTGGATATCTAGTCCAGTGTGCTATCCATTACACCAAAGACGATTGTGTGTAACGGCCAATTTCTTCATATTATTCCAATTTTTTTAATATATATATTTTTTATATATTTATTAGACAGTACTGAACTTCTGTTGAAGTGAAATTTTTATTTAATATTTGTTTATTTGTGTATACTTTCGTGTCAACATACAAGTGTTTGTCCAAATTCCTTTCGGTTACGTATGACAAACTGTAGGAGACTATAGCGTATACCCGACACATTTCATTGTCATTGAATTTATTAATTATATTAAATACTGATATGAAAAAATTAACTCGTCAACCAGGAATCGAACCTCGGGCCTCTAAATATCTAGTCCAGTGTGCTATCCATTACACCAAAGACGATTGTGTGTAACGGCCAATTTCTTCATATTATTCCAATTTTTTTTATATATATATTTTTTATATATTTATTAGACAGTACTGAACGTCTGTTAAAGTGAAATTTTTATTAAATATTTGTTTATTTGTGTATACTTTCGTGTCAACATACAAGTGTTTGTCCAAATTCCTTTCGGTTACGTATGACAAACTGTAGGAGACTATAGCGTATACCCGACACATTTCATTGTCATTAAATTTATTAATTAAATTAAATACTGATATGAAAAAATTAACTCGTCAACCAGGAATCGAACCTCGGGCCTCTGGATATCTAGTCCAGTGTGCTAACCATTACACCAAAGACGATTGTGTGTAACGGCCAATTTCTTCATATTATTCCAATTTTTTTAATATATATATTTTTTATATATTTATTAGACAGTACTGAACTTCTGTTGAAGTGAAATTTTTATTTAATATTTGTTTATTTGTGTATACTTTCGTGTCAACATACAAGTGTTTGTCCAAATTCCTTTCGGTTACGTATGACAAACTGTAGGAGACTATAGCGTATACCCGACACATTTCATTGTCATTGAATTTATTAATTATATTAAATACTGATATGAAAAAATTAACTCGTCAACCAGGAATCGAACCTCGGGCCTCTAAATATATAGTCCAGTGTGCTATCCATTACACCAAAGACGATTGTGTGTAACGGCCAATTTCTTCATATTATTCCAATTTTTTTTATATATATATTTTTTATATATTTATTAGACAGTACTGAACGTCTTCTGAAGTGAAATTTTTATTTAATATTTGTTTATTTGTGTATACTTTCGTGTCAACATACAAGTGTTTGTCCAAATTCCTTTCGGTTACGTATGACAAACTGTAGGAGACTATAGCGTATACCCGACACATTTCATTGTCATTGAATTTATTAATTATATTAAATACTGATATGAAAAAATTAACTCGTCAACCAGGAATCGAACCTCGGGCCTCTAAATATCTAGTCCAGTGTGCTATCCATTACACCAAAGACGATTGTGTGTAACGGCCAATTTCTTCATATTATTCCAATTTTTTTAATATATATATTTTTTATATATTTATTAGACAGTACCGAATTTTTGTCGAAGTGAAATTTTTATTTAATATTTGTTTATTTGTGTATACTTTCGTGTCAACATACAAGTGTTTGTCCAAATTCCTTTCGGTTACGTATGACAAACTGTAGGAGACTATAGCGTATACCCGACACATTTCATTGGCATTGAATTTATTAATTAAATTAAATACTGATATGAAAAAATTAACTCGTCAACCAGGAATCGAACCTCGGGCCTCTGGATATCTAGTCCAGTGTGCTATCCATTACACCAAAGACGATTGTGTGTAACGGCCAATTTCTTCATATTATTCCAATTTTTTTAATATATATATTTTTTATATATTTATTAGACAGTACTGAACTTCTGTTGAAGTGAAATTTTTATTTAATATTTGTTTATTTGTTTATACTTTCGTGTCAACATACAAGTGTTTGTCCAAATTCCTTTCGGTTACGTATGACAAACTGTAGGAGACTATAGCGTATACTCGACACATTTCATTGTCATTGAATTTATTAATTAAATTAAATACTGATATGAAAAAATTAACTCGTCAACCAGGAATCGAACCTCGGGCCTCTGGATATCTAGTCCAGTGTGCTATCCATTACACCAAAGACGATTGTGTGTAACGGCCAATTTCTTCATATTATTCCAATTTTTTTAATATATATATTTTTTATATATTTATTAGACAGTACTGAACTTCTGTTGAAGTGAAATTTTTATTTAATATTTGTTTATTTGTGTATACTTTCGTGTCAACATACAAGTGTTTGTCCAAATTCCTTTCGGTTACGTATGACAAACTGTAGGAGACTATAGCGTATACCCGACACATTTCATTGTCATTGAATTTATTAATTATATTAAATACTGATATGAAAAAATTAACTCGTCAACCAGGAATCGAACCTCGGGCCTCTAAATATCTAGTCCAGTGTGCTATCCATTACACCAAAGACGATTGTGTGTAACGGCCAATTTCTTCATATTATTCCAATTTTTTTTATATATATATTTTTTATATATTTATTAGACAGTACTGAACGTCTGTTAAAGTGAAATTTTTATTAAATATTTGTTTATTTGTGTATACTTTCGTGTCAACATACAAGTGTTTGTCCAAATTCCTTTCGGTTACGTATGACAAACTGTAGGAGACTATAGCGTATACCCGACACATTTCATTGTCATTAAATTTATTAATTAAATTAAATACTGATATGAAAAAATTAACTCGTCAACCAGGAATCGAACCTCGGGCCTCTGGATATCTAGTCCAGTGTGCTAACCATTACACCAAAGACGATTGTGTGTAACGGCCAATTTCTTCATATTATTCCAATTTTTTTAATATATATATTTTTTATATATTTATTAGACAGTACTGAACTTCTGTTGAAGTGAAATTTTTATTTAATATTTGTTTATTTGTGTATACTTTCGTGTCAACATACAAGTGTTTGTCCAAATTCCTTTCGGTTACGTATGACAAACTGTAGGAGACTATAGCGTATACCCGACACATTTCATTGTCATTGAATTTATTAATTATATTAAATACTGATATGAAAAAATTAACTCGTCAACCAGGAATCCAACCTCGGGCCTCTAAATATATAGTCCAGTGTGCTATCCATTACACCAAAGACGATTGTGTGTAACGGCCAATTTCTTCATATTATTCCAATTTTTTTTATATATATATTTTTTATATATTTATTAGACAGTACTGAACGTCTGTTGAAGTGAAATTTTTATTTAATATTTGTTTATTTGTGTATACTTTCGTGTCAACATACAAGTGTTTGTCCAAATTCCTTTCGGTTACGTATGACAAACTGTAGGAGACTATAGCGTATACCCGACACATTTCATTGTCATTGAATTTATTAATTATATTAAATACTGATATGAAAAAATTAACTCGTCAACCAGGAATCGAACCTCGGGCCTCTAAATATCTAGTCCAGTGTGCTATCCATTACACCAAAGACGATTGTGTGTAACGGCCAATTTCTTCATATTATTCCAATTTTTTTTATATATATATTTTTTATATATTTATTAGACAGTACTTTACGTCTGTTGAAGTGAAATTTTTATTTAATATTTGTTTATTTGTGTATACTTTCGTGTCAACATACAAGTGTTTGTCCAAATTCCTTTCGGTTACGTATGACAAACTGTAGGAGACTATAGCGTATACCCGACACATTTCATTGTCATTGAATTTATTAATTAAATTAAATACTAATATGAAAAAATTAACTCGTCAACCAGGAATCGAACCTCGGGCCTCTGGATATCTAGTCCAGTGTGCTATCCATTACACCAAAGACGATTGTGTGTAACGGCCAATTTCTTCATATTATTCCAATTTTTTTAATATATATATTTTTTATATATTTATTAGACAGTACTGAATTTTTGTCGAAGTGAAATTTTTATTTAATATTTGTTTATTTGTGTATACTTTCGTGTCATTAAATTAATAAATTCAATGACAATGAAATGTGTCGGGTATACGCTATAGTCTCCTACAGTTTGTTATACGTAACCGAAAGGAATTTGGACAAACACTTGTATGTTGACACGAAAGTATACACAAATAAACAAATATTAAATAAAAATTTCACTTCAACAAAAGTTCAGTACTGTCTAATAAATATATAAAAAATATATATATTAAAAAAATTGGAATAATATGAAGAAATTGGCCGTTACACACAATCGTCTTTGGTGTAATGGATAGCACACTGGACTAGATATCCAGAGGCCCGAGGTTCGATTCCTGGTTGACAAGTTAATTTTTTCATATCAGTATTTAATTTAATTAATAAATTCAATGACAATGAAATGTGTCGGGTATACGCTATAGTCTCCTACAGTTTGTCATACGTAACCGAAAGGAATTTGGACAAACACTTGTATGTTGACACGAAAGTATACACAAATAAACAAATATTAAATAAAAATTTCACTTCAACAGAAGTTCAGTACTGTCTAATAAATATATAAAAAATATATATATAAAAAAAATTGGAATAATATGAAGAAATTGGCCGTTACACACAATCGTCTTTGGTGTAATGGATAGCACACTGGACTAGATATCCAGAGGCCCGAGGTTCGATTCCTGGTTGACGAGTTAATTTTTTTCATATCAGTATTTAATTTAATTAATAAATTCAATGACAATGAAATGTGTCGGGTGTACGCTATAGTCTCCTACAGTTTGTCATACGTAACCGAAAGGAATTTGGACAAACACTTGTATGTTGACACGAAAGTATACACAAATAAACAAATATTAAATAAAAATTTCACTTCAACAGAAGTTCAGTACTGTCTAATAAATATATAAAAAATATATATATTAAAAAAATTGGAATAATATGAAAAAATTGGCCGTTACACACAATCGTCTTTGGTGTAATGGATAGTACACTGGACTAGATATCCAGAGGCCCGAGGTTCGATTCCTGGTTGACGAGTTAATTTTTTCATATCAGTATTTAATTTAATTAATAAATTCAATGACAATGAAATGTGTCGGGTATACGCTATAGTCTCCTACAGTTTGTCATACGTAACCGAAAGGAATTTGGACAAACACTTGTATGTTGACACGAAAGTATACACAAATAAACAAATATTAAATAAAAACTTCACTTCAACAGAAGTTCAGTACTGTCTAATAAATATATAAAAAATATATTTATTAAAAAAATTGGAATAATATGAAGAAATTGGCCGTTACACACAATCGTCTTTGGTGTAATGGATAGCACACTGGACTAGATATCCAGAGGCCCGAGGTTCGATTCCTGGTTGACAAGTTAATTTTTTCATATCAGTATTTAATTTAATTAATAAATTCAATGCCAATGAAATGTGTCGGGTATACGCTATAGTCTCCTACAGTTTGTCATACGTAACCGAAAGGAATTTGGACAAACACTTGTATGTTGACACGAAAGTATACACAAATAAACAAATATTAAATAAAAATTTCACTTCAACAAAAGTTCAGTACTGTCTAATAAATATATAAAAAATATATATATTAAAAAAATTGGAATAATATGAAGAAATTGGCCGTTACACACAATCGTCTTTGGTGTAATGGATAGCACACTGGACTAGATATTCAGAGGCCCGAGGTTCGATTCCTGGTTGACGAGTTAATTTTTTCATATCAGTATTTAATTTAATTAATAAATTCAATGACAATGAAATGTGTCGGGTATACGCTATAGTCTCAAACAGTTTGTCATACGTAACCGAAAGGTATTTGGACAAACACTTGTATGTTGACACGAAAGTATACACAAATAAACAAATATTAAATAAAAATTTCACTTCAACAGAAGTTCAGTACTGTCTAATAAATTAATAAAAAATATATATATATAAAAAATTGGAATAATATGAAGAAATTGGCCGTTACACACAATCTTCTTTGGTGTAATGGATAGCACACTGGACTAGATATCTAGAGGCCCGAGGTTCGATTCCTGGTTGACGAGTTAATTTTTTCATATCAGTATTTAATTTAATTAATAAATTCAATGACAATGAAATGTGTCGGGTATACGCTATAGTCTCCTACAGTTTGTCATACGTAACCGAAAGGAATTTGGACAAACACTTGTATGTTGACACGAAAGTATACACAAATAAACAAATATTCAATTTCTCTTTGTGCATTTATGACTAACCGAATTTAACTTAAAAGACAAAGTGTCCGACTCAGGATCCCATTGCAGACCTAAAATACTTTGCATTTGACCACTATCAAATTCTAAAGTGTGATTCAAGCGAATCTTTTCCGGAATATTATTTAATAAAATATTTGAATTAGTATTCCACTTAACTATTGGAAAACCGCCAGATTCACATAAATTGACCATTTTTTGAAATAATTTATTCGCAGTTTGGGTATCCTGAACACTAGTTACAAAATCATCTACATACATGTCGTTCATCACTGCATTGGAAGCTAAACGGAAAGATGAAGATTCATCTGAGATATACCAAAGATACACCAAACGCAACCACTGAAATTTCATAAACCGATATTGGTTCATTTTTCGAAAATCTCCAAAGTAGCCGTTGATATCGTCTATGCGACTCTTGAATTTTAATTTGCCTATACATTTGGGAAATGTCTGCTGTCATAGCAATTGCAAAAAACCGAAAATTAAGTAAAGTTACGAATACATCCAAAGACACATACATCCGAGTTGAAGACGAAGCTTTATATACACCATGGTGGGGTATATAATATCCAGGATATTGGGGTAAATTATCTGCAGTTTTAACTATATTATTTTGTTTTATAAAATTATGCATGGCCTCATTATATTTGAGTCGCAAGTCACGAGAATTTTCTATTCGCTTTTCTATTGTTAATAGTCGTCTACAAGCTGCGGTGTACGAATCACCCAAACCGGACGGTTTTTCTTTGAAAGGTAGTGCTACAATATATAGATGTATAGCGCTTCATAGTAGATGTATACATTTTTTCACATTCAACATCGTCAGCGTTAAGAATTGGCGCAACCTACACTTCTTCTACCCCCCAAAATTTCTGAAAAATATCCTCAACATTTAGCTCAACTACACTACAGTAAGGTGGCGGTTCTAAAATAGACGGTAAGATAGGTGCATTTCCGACTATATCATATCCAAAACTTGTTTCTAACGCAGTTGTACAACCAGGTGGTCCTTCTACTTTGTTTTGCCCAATTACTGAAGCGAAAACTTCAGCACTTAGAATTCCATCTATCTCACCGGGTACATGAAAAGAAGGGTCAGCTAAGGGTAAATTTTGTAGATACGATAGCCTTTTCAAATTTATTTTAAAAATGGGGAGATTATTGGAAACCTTTTCTATAACGAGCATATTTAACGAATGGTTTTCATTACTATTTATTTGCGACGAAACAACAATTTTAACATGACCTTCCATAGCGTTTGTTATTGATTCAAGACCTAAAACAAAACTATGTGTTTATTCTACGCTCAAATTTAATTTTTTACAAGTTTTGCTTACTATAAAATTAGCTTGACTAGCCGAATCTAAAAGAAATCGTAAATTGTAAATCTTTCTAAATCTATCTATAAAATTGACTGATACCGTTGATAACAACGCTGTAGAATTATGAACGTAGTTTTCACTATCCATCGAACAATAGCTACTTGCAATTGCATCCCCTGCAATATTTTTACTGCTGTTGGAAGGTGTACTAGGGGGGTCAAGTGCAGTACTGAATTAAATTTTGAACGACAATTAATTATTTTATGCGAAGAAAGGCAATTCAAACATAGTTTGGATTTTTTCACAAGCTCATATAGTAATTTGGGACTCAATTTTATAAACTTTGGACATTGATACACCTCATGTTTTTTCCTGACAGCACACTAATCATTTCTTTCGTTAATCATGTAAGTCGTTAATCATGAAAGCTTGAGGCTTTAACTTGACATCTAAATTGCTTTTATAAGCTTGAATTTTTCCGCTATCAGTATTAATAAGAACTTTCATATGATATTTTACAAAGTTTATAACTTCATTATAAGTAGGTATTTCTGACGTGTTATTCTTCATCTCAAAAGCCCGACGACTCTAAGAATCCAATATTGATAACGCCACGAAAGCTAAAATAAAATCTCCTTCTTAAAAGTCCGTTATCTGCAATTTTTTTAGAACACACACAGAAAAGTGGCAATTATCTATTAATGAGTTGAGATTTGCTACGGAATCCGTTTGATACGTTTTGAATTTAAGAATTTTTTCTAAATAAGCCTTTGCTTGTTTACGTTTATCTTGATATTTTTCTACAAGATCGTTCCACACTACTGAGTAATTACTTTCACTAGGAGTTAAGCCACCACAAATGTTCTTTGCACTACCAGATAAACTGGCGAACAAATAATGAGCCTTATCCACGGATTTCAATTCCTAATTTTGGTCAAATAATGACTTAAACAATTCAAAATAAGTGGGCCATTCTTTAATATCACCATTAAAAACTAGTAATGGAATTGTTCGTAATAGTGGGGTACTTTTCGCTGAAAACCCACTAGAACCCGCTTGATCCGTTGGCCTAGAATTAGAAGTCTCACTTGTGGGCTCATAAATCGAATCAGCTACACTTTGAATATTACATAAAATTTCATCAAAGGATTCCATCGTCGAAAAATCAGGAATGAAATTTTCATATAACTATTGTGTCAAACCTCTCTTTTGTTTGAGAAAGTGTTTTTAATCTAATTTGGAAATTTTTCAATTTATAGGGTTTTTTACTTTCAGTAAACAAATTTTTAAGACGTGTGAACAGTTGCTGTTGTTAGCACGTTACACAGTTAGCACGTAAAACTTTTACTTGGGTTGTTAATTGCTCATCTGTCGGCATTTTGAATTTATTCGAAGATGCTGCAGTTAGTTTTTCTACCAAAATAAAGTTTGAAGTGAACAACTGTTTAAAAACTCAAATAATGAAATAACTAATGATGAATTACGAAAATTGTTGACTACAGGTGTAATAGAGAAATCAGGGGTATGTTTTGTTCTTGTAAACAGAACAAAATATCAAATTGTATTTCTATAACTTCAATAAAAATATTTACTGAAATGACTATTATCAAAATTGATTATTATTCAAATGAGTAATCAAAATAGAATCATTATGTAGTCCGTTTTATTTTTAAATATTCTTGGACAAAACAATTATGAAATAATATATGCTTTTATGTAGATATTTTGAAAATAGCATTTAAATCCAAATTTTAATCAAAAAATTAATGCAATAATATTTATTCTAAATATAAGCGATTTTAAGAAACCAAGAGAATCTATCTAATAATCGGAAATTTTTCTTGAAATGAGAGCAACAAAATTGATATTACAAACATTTGAAAATTGATACTATATATCACTATGCTAATTGCGAATTTTCTAAACTGTAAAATTCTAACTAAATTTTATTTAAATAATTATGAAATGAAAACTATTAACCAATCGCAATTTAAAGTCAATTCGCAAGAATTCGATCCGGTTCGAACGGACCAAAATGTTTTGGCCTAAATCTTTCGATACAAAATAAACTATAATATTTTAGCAGACTGCATAAAAATGTTATTTTTTAGTAAGAATTAAAAATAATTGATTATCCAAAATTAAAGAGATTTATAATATTGACATTTATTTCTCCATCCACGTGGTAAGATAACTAACTTCCCGCTTTTTCCTAGTTTTATCCAACCTACAGGAGATTATCTTACAACGCGTGCTGCACCGACATTTGGAGAAATAAATGTAAGTCAATATTATAAATCTCTTTAATTTTGGATTATCAATTATTTTTAGTTCTTATTAAAAAATAAGATTTTTATACAGTCTGCTAAAATATTATAGTTTATTTTCTATCGAAAGATTTAGGCCAAAACACTTTCCATTGACCTCAAATAAACACTTTTTATTTTTGATAAATTTTTTTCTTTACACTTTATTTTTCTGAAAAAATGCATTGCAGTCTTGTGTTTGAGAATTATAACTGAGTTTAAATGTTATTTTTCCCTCAACTATCCGATTCTGTCATAAAAATATGGGTTTCTATTTGAAAAACGCATGTTGATCTTCAAATTACCTTGAAGACCATGGCCATAGTGGTAAAGAAAATCATCATATAATGTCTCCTCCGAACAAACCTAATTTTATTCGAATAAACTTTTCCAAAACCGCTTCCTTAAAAAAATGTTAGTTAAGAACTATTATAAAATTATTTGGTTTCAATTTTAATACAAATAATAATAGATGCAACAATATACTTTGTATATTGAGAGTTACTATTTTGTAACAAATTATATTATCCAAAAAGATTTAAGTTTCATTTACCGGATTTAAGTGACATTTATTAGTTTTATGACCTTGGTTTACAGTATACAGTTCTCCATGAAAAGAGTTTTTTGATCATAATACAAAACACCATATAATAGGCCAGGTTTTGTTTATTAAACTAAACGGTGGTTTCGTAATTAAAATATTCCTTTTGGTTTTCCCATGGTATATTACCTGGCAAAGTTTGACTTATTATGTTTTTCTAATATGTACCCATATATAAATATTCGCTGAAATTGTGATAAAATTATTCAGCTTATGAAAAAGAGTTTCAAACCAAAGCTGTTTATTGTTCAAATAGAAACCTTTTGTAACAATATATTTGGTACATTTCATTTGTTTTCTCATAGAAATGTTTATCTAATCAAAAATGGATCTTTTAAAAAGATAAAAATTCATTTGGTTTTTGGAAATATTTGAAAAGAAATTCGTCTCTTAGAGCTACGTTGGCTTTGCAAATTTTCATTACTTTCTATTCCATTCAACTAATATTATAATGGATATATTATAGTTTGTGTTTGGGAGATACATAAAATGAAATATCTCTGAATAATTTCAAGATATGGATTTTATCTAAGGTTCTCTTTTTCTTTGATCGATTGCGCTCAATAACGAACTTAATCTGTAAATAACAAACACCAAATTTCATTCGGAGCAAAAGTGGGACCTGGAGAGCACGTCTAAAACTGCTTAGCTTAGCTTATAATAATAAAGTTTATGACAGAATTTATATTAAAACAGATTATAAAGAAATAATTCCCTTTGACTATAATTAACTAGTATGATTTACTTATACAGGGTGGCTCAGATTTTAATCCAGAAAACTTATTTGAATTCAGAAAGTTTAATCCATATTGTTAAAGTTAATGTAAGAAAATTTTTTTTTCAGGTCAAAAACTACTTGACTGATTTCGATTACACCTGGCACCATTTTATTATTAAGCAATTGGCTTAATTTGATGTTGTATAAGAGAAGGTTTATTTGAATTGAAACCAAACGTTTATTTTGCCTGATTAATTATTAATCAATAATTTTTTAGGTGTTACCGAGGTAACAAAGGGAATTTATAGTATGTACGCAAAGTTAAATCTAAATATAAAAGTAAATTGAAATTTAGTAGCGAGTAAACTACAATGTATGATCAAATACAATTTTTCCAGGGGTGGCACTGCAACATTCTAACTATATATTTTAAAGAAACATTTGAGTACGCCATTTTATTTTTAAGTTTCATAATATTTATAGATTGAGTAATAACTTGATTGAGTACACTTTTTTCTTTCTTGCGTTTTCTGTCTATCTTGCTTATTTTTCGAGAAAAACTTAATGTCCCCGGAAAAGAAAATATTATTGAATAAATTTAATGACATAATAAATAAATAGTAAACTTAATTTCGTCAGTTTCGGGAAAAAAATTTAATAAATTATCTCGATGATGTGCGATTGGAAACAAGAGAATGGCTAAGTCTCCTGATATTAACACTTTAGAGTATTATTTGTGGGGTGTTGTAAAAGTTATATGTATGAAACGGCTGTTGACACCAGAGAAGATCTAACTCTTCGAATCCAAAATGCATTCAATGAAGTCAAAGAAAATTCGGCTTAGATTTCTAGCTCACATAAATCTTTTGTCCGCTGTTGTAGGAAATGTGTTGATATTAGGGGGATCGATTCAAACAATTAATAAAACTTAATACTTCTCAAGTTAAAGTTTTTAGGCAATAAGTAACAAAGGATGTGTTCGCAAAGGTATCTAAATATGAAAGTAAATTGAGATTTAGTACAAGAACACTACTTACCTACCCTCACCATTTAACAAAAGAAAACCAGAGAAAAACGTTACATAACAACCAAGTTCTCAGGGAGAAAACTTTTTTATTGGTGACCAACAGAAATAAGGATCATACGGAGCCTATGAAAATAAAATAAATTGAAATATAATTTATTTTATTTTCTAGAAGTATGAACAAAAAAACAGGCGTTACGCAGGAGCTGCGTCAACGTAGCGAATTTCCTTAGAATACATAAATCACTCTCTAGTCACAATTTAAGTCTGATCAAAATAAAATGTCGTATCTGATATCATTTTAGTATATTCAAGGTCAATTTTATTAATAAATGGCATACGTCTTGATATTGGAACAATCGAAAAATATATCAGAAGTAAATTTGTTGAAAATTAAGTGTGCTATAATTCATTACCTTATCATTTTTTCCAAACTCTTAGGTGTACAGAGACATTTATAATTTTAACTTTCAATCTTTAATTGTACATATTTCTCTAAATATTCGTGTTACAGAATAATGATTAGAAACAAAATTACAGTAAAATTTAGTACCTACAACTTAACTCCTGATAAATATTTCGATTTTTCAAACATTAAGGGAGATATACCAAATTTTTTGTTTCCCCTTCCTCAAAACCCTCCTTTCCCCTAGTCTGATTTTACCCATTAACGAACTTGACCTTAAGAATACAAAAAGCGCCTCAAATATCAAAGTTCATTCGAAATTACGAAATTCCAACATTGGTAACAACAATAGCTGAATTTTCTTTGGAGGAAATTCGCTAAAAACATATATAGGGATCCTTTACTCAAAAATTAAATTAGTTTGCTTATATATTTTTATATATACAAAAAGCTTAATTAATTTTGAAATATTTTGCTTAGATGGTGGTGATATTAAGGTATATAATGATTAATAATGTGCTATTCTTTTATAGTTACTATGGCAACGACTATGTGGAAATGAAAAATTAAACAAACATTTTAACCGACTGTATGTCTTGTCTTTTTAAAGTGTGCTCACCGATTTTTCAGCCAATTATGGATCGATTTTGAAAATTCCTCTTTTGTTTGGAGGGGTATACTCTCGAAGTGGTCCCATTGTCACCAAGATATAATGTGATGAGGCGATCCCATGGGAATCTAGGGAAGGAAAACCGACTTCAAACCGATCAGTAGGTAGCAAGTCATATCAATAATAATGTTTTATTACAAGTAATGTAACAGCTAACTGAGTTAATTGTTTGAAAACCCAGTATACTGAGTTGTATATTATGATTGAATTGTAAACAATTCTTTAGGTGTAAATTAGATGCAAAGATCACGAAAAATCTGAATGATCAAGAATACTAAAACTGGTTCATTTGGCAAATTCAAATTGTCATTAAACATAAACAAAAATTAAGAACTACAAAACTGCACAAAAAATTACGTCTATAAAGTTAGCACAGCCAAATGAGCACAATCGATTTTAATTAACACAACGATTTAGTGCTCTTTTTGTGCTAATTAATTGCACAATTTTTAGTTTTTGTGCTCTTACCAATTCGCTGAAATCGATGGCTGTGCCAGTTTCAAAAAAAGCTAGCACAGCCATATATGAAAATTTTCTTTATTAAATTTTCACTGGCACAGCTATTTAGTGCTAATTATGTGCTTTCAGAATATATCATTGGAAAAAATTTCGGATCACTATTTGTCAAAAAAGCACCCCCCACCCCTGACGAGTTGCAAGAGTAAAATTCTCAAAATTATCAGCACAATCGAATTTGAATAGTCGATTTCGAATGCATTAATAAAGGGCTTTAAAATAACTTAAGTGGCGCTTTTATTGCTCAACCCTTCATGTCAAAAAACCACCCACAGCTTGATGACGTGCAAGAGCAAAGTGCTCGACACTATCAGCACAATCGAGCTAAAATAACCGATTTCAAACGCATTAATAAAGTGTTACAAAATTAATTATGTGGCATTTTTATTGCTCAACCCGTCTTGTTAAAAAACAACCCCTAGCTAAATGAGATGCTAGAGTAAAGTGCTCGAAATTATCAGCACAATCGTACTTGAATAGTCAATTTCTAACGCATTAAGAATAAGCTTCAATATTATTTAGGTGGCGTTTTTGATGCTCAACCCTTTATGTAAAAACCACCCCAACTCGACAACGAGCAATAGTAAAGTAATCGAAATTATCAGCACAATCAAACTTTAATAGTCGATTTCGAACACATTAATAACGTGCTTCAAAGTTATTTATGTGGCGTTTTTATTGCTCAACCCTTTATGTAAGGAATCGACCCCTAGCTTGATGGCGTGCAAGAGTAAAGTGCCCAAAATTATCAGCACAATCGATTTTGAATAGACAATTTCTAACGTATTAATAATAAACTTTAAAATTATTTAGGTGGTGTTTTTAGTGCGCAACCCTTTATGTTAAAAAACCACCCCAACTCGACAACGAGCAAGAGTAAAGTACTTGAAATTATCAGCACAATCAAACTTTAATAGTCGATTTCGAACGCATTAATAATGTGTTTCAAAATTATTTAAGTGGCGTTTTTTTTGCTCAACCCTTCGGGGTTTCAAACAATTTTTCACCCCCGTTTAAAAACGACTCCTACCTTCATGACTTGCAAGAGTAAAGTGCTCGAAAAAAATTGGAAAACAAAAATTAAATTTAATTGTTTTTATTTAAGCCACTTCTAGGCATTTTAGGAGGATGCGGTTTTTTGCATTCGACGCGGAATATCTCAAAACCTGTATGTAGATCCAAAAAATTCAATCTCAACGCAACATCCAAAAAAAAAATGGGAAAAAGCAAAAAATCAGCTGTTTATAGTAGTTTCTACAGTAGTTTGTCCCAATAAGGGGACATTTATTCAAATATTAGGTATAAGCTTTTATTAAGTTTCACCTGTCCGGGTGTCTGTAATGAAATCTTGCAAGTGAAATATGACCCACTTCCTTTTATCCTACGGAGTTAAATTTTAAGATGTTGGTTCAGTTTTAATGATAAAACATTTTTATGGTAAGCATGACAGGAAACGGAAAGGGTAAAGGGGGTTATCGGGTGGGGGAAACACAAAATTTGGTATATCTATTTACTACTATTGATAAAATCGAAAAACATCCATAAGAATTAAAGTTGCAGAAAATGTGTGTTACTATAATTAAGATTCTTATCATTTTTTTTATTTCTCTAATATTTACAGGATCTAATATCTACAGATATATCTAATATTTACAGATATTTACAGAGGTCGGCCGCCACAAAATCGCGATTTATAATTTCCATATTAACCCCTATGATATGGGTATAAAATGAAAGGGCTTGAGCAACGAAACACAGTAAGTAAGGGTACTTTTATCCAAATATATATAGCGTTTTGTGCAAAGCCTTTGGCTTTGTATATTTAAGATTTGCAAAAAGTAGTCATATCCGATCAAAAACATAATAGTTGCTCCTTAAAAATTGATGATATCCCATAAAAGAGCTATTTACAAAGTAAATAGTTCGGTAAATTATATTTCAAATTTTGCCCCTATTCCTAGAAAAAGTTGAGCACTATAAACACCACCTAAATAATTTTAAAGCTTATTAATAATGCGTTAGAAATTGTCTATTCAAAATCGATTGTGCTGATAATTTCGAGCACTTTACTCTTGCACTTCATCAAGCTAGGGGTCGTTTCTTTACATAAAGGGTTGAGCAATAAAAACGCCACATAAATAATTTTGAAGCACATTATTAAAGCGTTCGAAATCGACTATTAAAGTTTGATTGTGCTGATAATGTCAAGTACTTTACTCTTGCTCGTTGTCGAGTTGGGGTGGTTTTTTTACATATAGGGTTGAGCACTAAAAACACCATCTAAATAATTTTAAAGCTTATTAATAATGCGTTAGAAATTGTCTATTCAAAATCGATTGTGCTGATAATTTCGAGCACTTTACTCTAGCATCTCATTAAGCTAGGGGTTGTTTTTTAACTAGACGGGTTGAGCAATAAAAATGCCACATAAATAATTTTGTAACACTTTATTAATGCGTTTGAAATCGGTATTTTAGTTCGATTGTGCTGATAGTTTCGAGCACTTTGCTCTTGCACGTCATCAAGCTGTGGGTGGTTTTTTGACATGAAGGGTTGAGCAATAAAAACCCCACATAAATAATTTTGAAGCACATTATTAATGCGTTCGAAATCGACTATTCAAATTCGATGGTGCTGATAATTTTGAGTATTTTACTCTTGCAACTCGTCGGGGCGGGGGTGCTTATTGACAAATAGTGATCCGAAATTTTTTCCAATGATATATTCTGAAAGCACATAATTAGCACTAAATAGCTGTGCCAGTGAAAATTAAAAAAAAAAAATTTTCATATATGGCTGTGCTAGCTTTTTTTGAAGCTGGCACAGCCATCGATTTCAGCAAAATGGTAAGAGCACAAAAATTAAAAATTGCGCAATTAATTAGCACAAAAAGAGCACTAAATCGTTGTGTTAATTAAAATCGATTGTGCACATTTGGCTGTGCTAACTTTATGGACGTCAAAAAATTCATGATTCTCAAACGTAGTTCAAACACGAATATACTAACTTGTAAACTTGATAAACAACAGTTAAATAATATTAAAGAGAACTCTGGGATTTTTCGAAATAAATTTCGATATTTGCCCCAATTTCCTAGATCAAAATTTTTTGTATTTAATAAATACGTATTTTGACTACAAAGTAGTCATCATCAGTATGAATTAGCTAATTGTAATTATTCTCCGAGGAGATGTTACTTGCTAATTTGGTGACGGTCTGACGGTCAGGAGAATAATTACAATTAGCTAATTCATACTGATGATGACTACTTTGTAGTCGAAATACGTATTTATAAAATACAAAAAATTTAGATCTAGGAAATTGGGGCAAAATTCGAAACAACAGTCATTTTATAACCCAGAGGTGGGTACAAAGCGGCTACAAGACGGAACGATGTTTCAATACAGGTTGCCTACCGATTATTCCCCAATAATTTATTCAATCAATTTAGAAATAGTTTAATAAAATATTTATTGTTTAAGAATCATCTTTTACAATATGGAGAGATACACCAAAAAACAACAACAATTATATGTATTCTCACTTTATGAAAAATTTTACCATTTAGAAATTAGTAACAAATTTACTCTATCTCTCTTCCTATCTCACACTCAAAGCAGAGTGTGGTTATATAATATAACCTAGCAAATGAAAAATTGACAGAATCGGAAACCAAATTATTATATAAGGGCCTTAAATTTGCAAGTCAACAAAAACAATGTCCGTCCGAAAGTCTAGTAGTAGATATCGAAACAGGTTTAAAATGGAAAAACAAAGCAACAAAACCCCTAATTAGAAAGAATTGCACAAAAATAATAAAAAGTAGTTAGAATGACAATAATCACGACAATTACACAAAAACTATCAAATCACTAAAACAAAGACAGGTACACTTTCTAAAAGCGGACAAAGGCAGCGCAGTTGTAATAATGAGTAAACAGGATTCCTCGGTTAAAGTCAACAAAATGCTCGACGAAGGTTCATATCGATCCAACGTCTACATTTGTAAATGACGTAACAGATATCATCAACTCATGCCCAGAGTTAATTCCAAAATAACTGAAATTTCAATTACAATGTTCCCTTCCGTGGGTGCACATTGTCGTGGTGGGAGGGTGTGCGGATGTCGCTTGCTGACATCATCGTCATCGTTGGTTTCGGCGTGCGGTGTTCGTGCACTGTAATAACATTACTTCTCTGCCACGTCATCTGGCCGATATTATCTTCGTTGAAGACGTTTAACTGGCGGTCCCGTGCATCCCAGCTGGGAGTGGTCGAGGGGAGCTTAGGGTGGGGCCTCAGTTTCTCCGAGATCTGATGTGAGCTTGCTGTGCCGAGGCAGGGTGAGTGAGACTTAGCCACCAGCCACGTCGGTCCTTGGTAGGATAGTGTGTAATAGATGCAGAGATCGGAATCTGCATTGCTTCGGGCGAGTTCCGTCCGCGTATTCCGTGACTAATAAAGTGGAGGTCGGGGCTCAGAGTAGGGGTTTTAAAGTCCGAGGGTATACCCGTTCCCGGCTATTCCAACCCGCCCCTGTGCACACGATGACTGGTATTTTTAAAATTTTATGGAAATTACATACACCCAAAAACTAACGGAAATGCCACCTTCCGTAAAAGGGGGCACGGGCGGCGTCCCGGTTATAACCGAAACGTCGGGGGGACCAAAGTCCCCTAAAGATAAAAGGAAATTCCGCGTGATCTTGGCATTGCTTCCAGGTTCCCAAAGGAAAAGTATTGTTAAGTATTTTTTGATAATGAGAAAGGGTGATTCAAGCGACTTTAAGTCGGTAAGCCCTATTTTAATAGCGAAGAAATTGTACGAGGTTGTGGGACGTCTTAAAGATGTTAAAAAAGTTAACAACGGGTTGTTGAACGAACCTTTCGGCGACAAAGCTATAAATGCAAAGCTTCTATGCCTGAAGATGCTAGGCGATCATGAGGTGGAAGTGTCGACCCATGGAGCTTTAAATAGTGCCCAGCGAGTGATCTTTTGCAGAGACCTCATGATTTGCTCCATCGAAGACATAGTGAAAAATAGGTCCGACCAAGGAGTAATAGAGGCCCGAAGGATTAAGTGGAGGCAGGATGGTGAGTTGAAGACTCACCACTACTCCAACTTACCTTCAGTAAAATTGATTTACCAGCAACCACCGACGCTTGCATTCACAAAGATCCCCATGCTATCAGTGATGCTATCAGTGTCAAAGATACGGACATATGGCAGGTGGATGTGAAAGGCCTCAAATTTGTGTCTGCGGGGAGCCATTGCACGAAGAAAGACTGAACCTATAACATGCGTGAAATGTGAAGTAAGTCACTCGGAAAAGTCGAGGAATTGCCCTAAACACAAAGATGGAGGAGATGGCTATCCAGAATGTGAGAGTTCTGGATAAGCTCACTTATCCTGAGACGCGCAGAAGGGTGATGGGTGCCAGCCCTCGCACTCAACCTGCCATCTCCTATGCCCGCGTCACAGCTTCTCCCACCCCTTCAGCTGACGCTTCCACTCTCGCAAAAGAGCTCGCTCCGCTGATGATGAAAATCATCAGCGAGTTTTTAAATAAAAAAAGCGATGACCAAGCATCAAAAAGGCCAACTAAAATATTAAGAACGACGCAGGAAGGACCAATTCAGAGCCCTCCCAAAACTACAGTAAAACGAAAAAGAGAGACCCTTAAAACTAATGCGATAGCTTCAGAGGTGGCAACCAATAAGCCCACCTCAGAAAAAAAATGGATGGAGGTGGATCGTGAAAAGACTCCACCTCCATCTTCATCACGGGGTGAGCCACCTCGGCAGGCGGAACTGAGCTCACCGAAGCCGGAGACGTCCAGGCCTCCGGCTTCAACATCACCGGGAGGCAGCACAGCGCACAAGCTGCGCTCAAGTATCCTCCTGGATCGTGAAAAAGGGTCGTCGTCTCCTACAGGGTGACGTTGGAGACGGATTCAGATTCCGTCACTTTCTCCGACAAGGAGACGACCAGCAAAGAGAAAAAAGGCTGGCCGAAGGGGAAACCCAGGAAGTGATCTCACAACTTCCTGGGGCAACCCATCCTAGCCAATAGAAATGGTAAATATATTACAGTGGAATTGCAATGGTATTAAACAATGCTACTGTGAGCTAAACATGCTTCTGGCAGAGCATAGATCTATGTGTGTATGCATACCAGAAACACATCTTAGACCGGTGGAGACATATACTCTGAAAGGTTATACCATCCGCCGGCGAGATGTTCTGCCAGATGTTCGAGCAAGGGAAGATGTTGCAATATTAATATGGCAGGGCATATCTTTCCACGCCTTTCGCCTTGAAACTCCCCTACACGCTTTAGCTGTTAAAATATACGGATCGCTCAAACTCACAGTATGCGCAATCTATCTGCCGGACTTTGATTGGAGTATCGAAGATCTGGTACGTTTAACCTTGCAACTTCTACAACAATTTTGATGCTAGGTGATTTTAACGCTCACAGCGAATTGTGGGGCTGTGAGCATTGAGACGCACGTGGGAGACTCATCGAAAGTTTTTTGGATGAGTCAAACAAGTTTCTTTTAAAAACCGGTGAGAAATCACGATTAAACGCCACAACTGGTGAGATGTCAGCAATTGATCTGACACTATGCTCACCAGCTCTGGCACATCGACTGGAATGGATGGTACTCCATGATCCTTGTGGGAGTGACCATCTACCCATCAAAATTTCTCATAACTCACCGATGTGTCCACATCCTACTTCGCCGAGATGGCGTCTTCGTCTATCCAAATGGGACACTTTCATGGAAAGTTTTCAAGTTCCCACGGCGGGGGAGGGGGGGGACGTTGAAGAGGATGTGTGCAAAGTAACCCCCAAAGTCATTGAAGCAGCTACACACGCTATAAGTGAGTCTTCCGGCATTGCACCTAAGAGAAAAGTTCCCTGGTGGAATGATGTCGTGAGAGTAGCGTTTGCAGAGAGAAAGAGGGCGTTTAACTGAAAAGACGCCCCACGAAGGAAAATTTGATAGCCTTTAAAAGAAGAAGATCAATAGCAATTAGAACTTTTCGAGATCAGAAAAGGCTATCTAGGGAGCAATATGTTTCGGCCATCAGTACCTCCACACCATCTTCGGAGGTATGAAGGAGGGTGAAGGCAATTTCGAGGAAATTTTTCTCATCACCGTCGTCTGCCCTCCTCCATTTTGATGGCCGACTCATATCGCAGCGGCGAGTCATATCTGGTGGCTGGAAACTTATCTGTTAAGTAAATATCAGACAAGTTTCCGACAATACCATTCGACGACGGATCACCTTGTTCGCCTTGAGAATGCCATTCTCGACAACTTTCTCCGGAGATATCACTTTGTGGGAGTAATCTTCAACCTGGAGCATATGATATGATTTGGAGGTATGGCATTCTCAGGAAGCTGCATGACTAGGGTCTAAGAAGATCTCTGCCTCAGTTCATTCAAAGTTTTATGTGTGACCGCAAATTTCGTGTCCGGGTGGGTGGCACTGACTCTGGGATCCATTCCCAGGAGACTGGTGTTCCCCAAGGCTCGACGGTTAGTGTCACCCTTTTTGCTATAGTGGTCAATCACATTGCAGTTTCAGCCGCGATTCATCAATATCTGTATGTTGATGACCTTGCAATTTTCTATGGAGCTCCATCAATGAATACAATTGAAACGAGACTTCAGCAGGGCATCAACGAAGTGGTGCATCCTGCAGAAAGTGTTGGTTTTCGGTTCTCCACAATTAAAACTAAAGTGGCCCATTTCTGTAGAAAACTCAAGACACATCCAGATCCGATGGTTTAATTAAAGTGATCCCGCCTTGGATGTACCGACTCTATTAGGTTTCTGGGACTTTGACAAAAAATTTACGTTGCGTCCACACCTCCAATCCCTGGCAGCGAGTTGTCGCAAGGCAATGAATATGCTTAAGGGAATGGCTGGTACATCGTAGGGTGTGGACCGGGAGATGCTACTGCGGCTCTGTTCATCGCTAGTTCCACCCAGGATGGATTATGGCTGTGTAGTATTCTCCTCCACCCGGATGTCAGCGCTCAAAATCCAACATCCTATTCATCACGCAGGCATTAGACTTGCTACAGGAGCCTTTCGAACGAATCCCTCTATGAGTCTATGTGTAGAGTCATAATTGCCCCCATCGAGGTTGAGGCGTGAGCACCTGCGCCTCAATTATTTTGCGGGATATGGTCTAAGCCCAATCATGTCAACTTCCCGGCTCTCTTCAGAAAGTCCAGATTTTTGAGGAGACTCTATGAAAGACATGCTACGGTCCTCAGACCTTTGGCCGTTCGAACGCAGGAGCTTTAAGAGAGTCTCAATTTCGAATACACTCAGGTACTTCCCTATAGTTTTCATAAAGAACCTCCTCGGCTGAGCCCAAAGGTAATGGTGTCGCTTTGACCTGGCTGTCTCCGTAAAGATGAGACCAGTTCCCAGTTCTACCTGCTTTCAACAGCTTATAAGCGAATACAATGACTCTCTGTGCGTGTATACGGATGGATCTAAAACCGTTTCTGGTGTGGGGAGCTCTATTGCCGTTGGGAATAGCTCACACACTTGGTCGCTCCCCCACAGTTATCCGTAAACACTTCTGAATTATATGCAGTTTTGCAAGCCCTGCGATATTGTGAAGAGTTTTCGAACGTTCTCAATACATGCCTCTTTTTTTCCGACTCGTTGAGCGCGCTGCAAGCACTAATGTGCACGCTTTCATGGGACCCTCTGGTGCAAAACATCCAAGCAATACTCCACGTGCTCCAGCGCATGTCCATAGTTTTTGTATGGACGTCTGGGCACGTTTACATGGGAATGAGGTGGCTGATTCAGACCACCTGGATCTAATTCCAATACGCTCAGAGGACCTGAAACGGTGCATACGTTTCAAAATTATTAAAAAATGGCAGCGTGAGTGGCACAACCTCACAGAAAAGCTCAAACAGGTCAAGCCAAGCATTAAGAAGGTGCCGGCACCTGTAAATCTGAGCCGTAGAGAGAGTGTGGCCCTTACACGTTTGCGAATAGGCCGCACTTAAATCTCGCATGCGTATCTTCTCTGCGGTGAGGATCAGCCAAGGTGCACTGCTTGCAGGACCTTGCAAACCGTGAGGCATATTGTTGAGGAAGGTGTAGTCTTTGAACCTTTCACCAGCCAAGTAGCCGAGCGGTCTAAGGCGTCATGTCTGCGCAGTATGCAGTACTTGGAAACTGGGAGGTTATGGGTTCGAATCCCGACATCGGCAGTTTGTCAATTAGAAAAATTAAAAAAAAAAAGGGCGGTTGATTGACAAAACTGTCGGCGTATGGACAAGAACCAAGTAACCGGCTATGCTTGAGTAGGTTTTCTACAGTTTCCTTACGAACTCCAGATGAATATCGGCATTGTTCCTATCATAGTCGGCTGCAACCGTATATCAATTCCTAGTCTACTCACAAATTCCTTCCACTCCACTCAAATCTTCACTTCCTAAGGCAACACAATGGACCTTATGATCGAAGTGTAGCCCGTCCAGGGCAGTCTTTACAATCTACTTCTATCTCTTACGGCAAAGACTACGGCTTCGAAAAAATGTAGCATGAGCATTATCATATAATGCGAGCCCCGTGAAGATGATGATTATATTTTTTAATGAATCTCACCTGCTACAGAGACCCTATTGCAACAAACATCTCATATTTTAAAAAAGAGGTCTCTTTTCTATGTTTTCTACGTACAGCCACGTACGATTTTATCTTCTTTTTAAATGTTTTATGTTTTTAAATTTTTTATTGATTTTATCTGTGATATTGTGGGCCCTTTACACCCACAATATCAAATTTTATTGCGCACAGTTTTGGGTTTTATTGTTTTAATTGTAATAGTGTGGGCTCTTTACACCCACAGTATTGCACGTTGTTGAATTTTTTGTTTTTAAAGCTCTTTATTACTATCTATTTTTTAAGTTTTAATTTTTTTTATTGTTATCTAGTTTTTAACAATTTTTATTTGTTTCAGTGAAGGCCTTTTACACCTTCACTGTAACGTTGTTATTTTGTTGTAGTTGTTGCTGTTTATATTTTGTTGCTGTTTTTTTTTATATAGTTTATTTTGGTTATGTTTTTCCTATCTAGTCAATTCATTTGACTAGGTTGTGTTGTGATATTCATTGTTTTGCTATGTTGTTGCTATTTTTTTTTTAACCTGTAGGGGCTACTGAGCATGTTCTCGAAGACCCTTAAAGGGGTGGGTTTAAGTGGGTAATCTGACTGGCCAGAAGTCCCACACTCTGTGCGTCAATGCATTTCCCACCTTCCTGTCGCAAAAAAAAATTAAAAAAATTACTATGTTAAAATCCTTTAATACCGCGACTATATTGCCACCAAAAATTCACAAAAAGGATGGATCAATGCGACCAATAGTATCAGGCATAAATTTTCCAACCTACAAAATTTCAAAATAGCTAGTGACCCAATTTTAATCCCTAAATCAATTCTATTCATTCTCAGTCAAGATTAGTATGGAATTAATCGAAAAAATCAAAGATACTAATTTACAACCAGATTCAGTTTTAATGTGTTTTGATGTAAAAGTATTATACCCAAGCGCCCAATACCAGACGCAATAAAAACATTCGAAAAATGGCTAACAACTAATGGAATACCCACAGATGAAATAATTTAATATCTGAAACAAACACGGCTTTGCATGAGGAAAAATGTGTTTACTTTCGAAGGTAAATACTACAAGCAAACATTTGGAACAAGTATATGTAATCCATTATCTCCGTTCCTAAGTAATATCTTCATGACAGATCTTGAAGAAAAGGCCAAAAAAGATTTCAAACATTTTTAGAGAACTTAAATAAAATATACCCATCGATAGAATTAGAACCGAAATAGAACAAGGAGGCTCAATTCCGTTTTTAGATATAAAAATTATGAAAAATAACAACACTAATAAATTAGAACTCGATATCTACAGAAAACCTACACACTCTGAACGATACATTACAGCATTACAGCCGATTCGAACAGCACCTCAACATAAAATGGCTGTTTTCAACTTTTTGGTAAACAGGTTACTAAAAGTCCCATTGTGCAAGAAAAATTACTTTAAAGAAATAAACCACATTAAACAAGTTGCAATATTTAATGGCTTCGACTCTAACATAATAAATAATTTGGTCCGCAGAACTAAATTTATAATCACACGAAACAACTCCACCGCACTAACACCAGAGACTGGCAACGTTGAACAAACTAAATGGTGCAAACTAACATACTTCCGCGTATGCACAAATAACATCACTAGAGAATTAAGGAACCACAACCCAAAAACAGCGCTTGTTAGTAAAAATAAAGTCAAGCAGTTAATGGGCATCCCTAAGGATAAAATAAGTATTGAAAAACAATCGGGCATATATGATATCAGTTGTCAAAACTGTTCGAAAATTTATGTTGGTTAAAATCGACGCCAAATCGGAATTCGAATCAAAGAACATCTGGCTCATGTGAAATTTGGGAGAACTAAAAAATCGTGTATAGCTGCGCACGTTATTAAGAACTGAAACTACTGAAATCGGTACAAAACCCCACAGAATAAGACGCATACGAAAGTATCTACATATACAAATTGAGAAAACAGATAATGAATTTAGACTATGGTCCAATTCCAAATTCGGATTTAATAAAATTAACACATTTTCAAAATAAAAATAAAAATCGAATACCTGAATGTCAAGGTTAGCGTCGATACCATCACTTTAGTGACAAAACTAACGCCGCATAGTCACCAAAGAACACCGTCGATAAATAGGTAGGGCTCTCCACACACCTAATCCGGTAGTCAGTCAACTCAAATAACCCTCATGACAGATTATACCTCAGTCAAATCGTATAAAAGAACAGAACTTTGTTAATGTCATTATGAGACTCGCACCAAATTAGCAACAAGCAATATATCTCTAAAAATAGAAGTTTAAGAAAATTTAACATTGAATAAGCTACGAAGGTTTTAGACTATCAATGGAGACAAAGGTAGGTTTGTTGTCAAACATGTTTTGCCTGATAAATAATCAATGAAAAGTTTTTTGATAGTTACCGAACTAAAAAAAGGGTATATGTTTAAAGTTATCAAAATATGAAAGTAAACAGAGATGTACTAGCGAGTACACTATAACATCAAATTAAGCCACTTACGTTTACTAAAAACGAGCCAAGTTTAATCAAAATTAGCCATGTAGTTTTTGAGACATTTGAAAAAAAGACATTTGAAAGGTTTTATTTTAGTAACTTAAACAACCTGTACATCAAAAACGAAACTTGAAAACATTGAAGTTCATATAAACGTTAAAAAAAACGTAAAAAAAGTTCATATTTTCTTCATATGTTTGGTGATATATCGCCAAATCTTTTTTTCTGGATTAAAATCTGAGACATCTGTGTCTTTATATTTGTATTTACATGAAATATCAAATCATGGTAGTTGGAAACAATCTTAAAAAAAATTCTTTAAAAAAATTTTCTACAAATTAAGGCTTTAAAAACAAAATAGAGCAGATTTCAAAACTTTTGATTTTTTTAACTAAGATTTTTGCGACTATTTTGAACCGGAGTCTTCGGAAAAACTAAGTTGTCTCCGGTCTCTAGTTTTCAAAGAATAATCTCCCATAATTAAATTATCCCAAAAATTATCTATCGATGTAAATGAAGATAATTTATTTGATGGAATTTGCGATGTTAATTCAGTTCGTGAAAAAATATCGCAAAGTGATAATTATATTGATAAAAAAGGGTCATAAATCTACCAATGTACGAAATTGGCTGAATTATATAAAATTATAAGTAGTCTTATCAATACCTATAAGTAACACATATGGACGCTATAACGTGAGTATTGATATGGCTAAAGCCCAAATATGTACTAAAATCTATTGATATTTTAGCCGAAATGAATTTTCTCTATCGCTGCACAACAGTCTTGTGAAGAGATGATTAAAAAAAAAAGAAAAATTATATTTTTATATTGATATAAACCAAAGTCAAGCCAAGAACCAAAACGATTAATTTATATTGTATTTAATTTATATAATTATAAATCATTTAAATAATTATTAAAAAAACAAATATTTGAAAATTTCACAGTTCCATCTGTAGAAATAAAAAATGAAAGTTTTTAAATAATTTCCCAATTTTTTAAAAATTTTTTACTTTTTTCTTTAGCCAATTACAAAAATTATCTCTGGAATTATGAGTAAAATCAGCGGTGTTTGGAGAATTTCCGGTTTATAGCCCTAATTTTTGCCAATTTGAAAATTGAATGTAATAGTACCGAATCACACTAGAATAGATACGTATTGTTTTCGAAAAAACGGAGTATGGTGGACAAAATTTTTTAATTCCATATTCAGGAATTCAGGAGATTTCAGTGATTTGTTATTTAGGTTAAAAATAATATCCCAAAATTAAATTATAAATAACACCTAACGAAATTTTACCTCCATATGATGTCGAGATAAAAGTTTTCACCGGTTCATCACGTTTTGGAGTCCCTTTGGGCTTAAAATACATGGCTGACTATTGTGTGAAACGCCAGAGTATTCTGTTTGTTAACATTAAGTAATCATTTTTAATTTTAATTTATTTATGTTAAATAATTCTAAATTCTATATTAATCTAATTTCTAAATTATGACAAGTGCAAACGTAATTTTTTTTAAATATTTTATATAAAGATTATATACGCACACTGAACTTGGTTTCTTTTCTGGCCACCAGATGTCGTGACGAAAGTGATCACTCTCCACACTCCTAATCCGAGTGTGGAGAGCCCCACCTATTTATCGTCGGTATTCTTTGGTGACTATGCGGCGTTAGTTTTGTCACTAAAGTGAAGGTGTCGACGCTAACCTAGACATTCAGGTATTCGATTTTTTTAATTTTTTAAAATGTTTTAATTTTATTAAATCTGAATTTGGAATTGGACCATAGTCTAAATTCAATATATGTTTTCTCAATTTGTATATATAGATACTTTCGTATACATCTAATTCTTTGGGGTTTTGTACCGATTTTAGTAGTTTTAGATTCGATTTATCAATTTTGTGGTTGTTCTCAATGACGTGCGCAGCTATACACGATTTTTTAGTTCTCCCAAATTTCACATGAGCCAGATGATCTTTGATTCGAGTTCCGATTTGGTGTTGACTTTGACCAACATAAATTTTCGAACAATTTTGACAACTGATATCATATATGTCCGATTGTTTTTCAATACTAATTTTATCCATAGGGATGCCTATTAACTGCTTGACTTTATTTTTACTAATAAGCGCTGTTTTTAGGTTGTGGTCCCTTAATTCTCTAGTGATTTTATTTGTGCATATGCGAAAGTATGTTAGTTTGCCCCATTTAGTTTGTTCAACGTTGCTAGTCTCTGGTGTTAGTGCGGTGGAATTGTTTCGTGCAATTTTAAATTTAGTTCTACGGATTAGTTCTGTTAATTCAATATTGTGTAATCTAATGTAATGCAAGATTCCAGTGACGGTTCAAAACATATTTTAAGAAATCGTCCAATATATCTATTGATCGAGGGAAAATCCGTGCTTGATAAAATAATAGATGCTGAAAGCGCTAGTGCTAATGCACCTGTCTTAAAACTGAAAGATAATATAAGCAATTATGAGCCAAACTGAAAAGTTTGAGATTGAGAAACAAAATGCTATCCGAAAACTAAGTGTATCTTCTTAATCATCTGTTTCAGACAGTCTAGAAATGGCTCCAATAACGCCAACAAAAGAAAATCCTTCTAGTTCTAAGGCGCAAGAAAATAGTGTCTCCGGAATAAATTCGGGAAAAAATAATCATCCTGAATGGCAAGGTAATGACTTTACCATTGTTGAATCAAGAAAAAAGAAAAGAAGTCCAGAGGCAGAAGAGAGGAGAGTACGACTGAAAGGAACTTCTCAAGGTCCAGTACTAATTACGAACCGCTTTGAAGTCCTGCAAAATCTTCCTCAAGCGCCAGAAAATATAACTCCAACAGCCGTTAGCGAGAAAAAAGATCAAGTACAACCAATTTTCGTGTGTAATGTACTCAACTTCACAGAATTTGAAAAGGACTTGACATCAATTGGCATTAAAAATAAGTATATGTGCATGGTTTTGAACAACCAAATTAAGATTACTCCTGTCGATATTCCAGCTTACAGGGATATAATAAAATACTTCAACCTTAGGGGCGTTAGTTATTACACTCATAGGCTGAAGCAAGAGAGGCCCTTCCGCGTCGTTCTAAGAAACGTTCACCATACCACAACTCAGGAGGATATAACAACCGACCTTGAGAATCTTGGTTATGTTGTGGAAAACGTGGCAGATATTAAACATGCAAAAACTAAAGCAACTCTACCAATGCTTTTAAGTAGTTTCATCGATTTAAAGCCAAATGAAAACAACAAACAAATTTACGAATTGACAAAACTTGGTAACAAATTCGTTAAGTTTGAGCCACCAAATAAAAAAAGAGAAGTACCTCAATGCAAAAAGTGCCAAAGATTTGGACACACCCAGAATAATTTTGGACGTTCATATCGTTGCGTTAAGTGTACCAAAAACCATCCCACCTAATTCGTATAATAAAAATCGTGATGTGCCAGCGGTTTGTGTGAACTGTGGTGAAAATCACCCAACAAATTACAGGGGTTGTTAAGTGTATAAAAAACTCCTACACAAAAGATTTCCCACACTCAGAAAAAAACAAGCAGAAGACTCTAACTCTCGTGCTCCAACTCCCAACTACTTCAAACGAAACTTTGGTTTTGCACAAGCAGTCCGTAACCAAAACCCACTATTAGTGTTGATGCCGCCACTGATAACGAAAAAAGTTCTAATGCCGATTTTATTATATTTATGAAACAATCATTTATTGAATTAAAAGATATGTTTCGTGATGTTATGAAACAAACTACCATAATGGTAAATCTCTTGACTGCCCTTGTTTCTAAAATGAAATAACGGTCCATTCAATAAATGTTGTCTTATGGAATGCAAATGGTTTAATGAACCGCCGTTTAGAATTTGAATCTTTCCTCGAACACCGTAACATAAATGTTGCGCTTATATCTGAAACCCGATTTACGGATAGAAGCAATCTCGCTATACGGAACTTTACTGTCTACGACACGAAACATCCAAGTGGTCGATCTCAAGGTGGAACCGCTATTATAATAAAAAATAGCCTGAAACATCATGTAACAGTTAACAACTGTACCGAATATCTTCAAACTACAAATGTAGTGGTAGAAGATTGGATTGGTCCATTGACTTTTTCTGCCGTTTACTATCCCCCAAGACATTCAATAAATCAGGTAAATTTTCAAGATGTTTTTGACACTCTTGGCCATAGATTCATTTCTAGGGGAGACTATAATGCCAAGTATACTCACTGGGGCTCACGACTCATAAACCCCAAAGGGCAGGAACTTGTATAAAGCTATAGAATCTAAAGGTCTAGACCATATTTCAACTGGAGAACCTGCATATTGGCCATCGGATCCTAATAAAATTCCAGATCTATTAGATATATTCATAACTAAAAATATGTCACGTAGATACATAAAAATCACTTCCTGCGATGAAATATCTTCAGATCATCCCATGTGCTACGCACCATAAATACGCAACTTATTGAAAAAGATATACTTCCATGTCTTTTCAATAAACGTACAGACTGGGATTATTTTAGAGACTATATTGACACAAATATAGTTCTACAAAAGCCTATAAAAACAGAAGAGGAACTTGAAATAGCGGTAGTAGATTTTAGACAAACTTTACAATCAGTTGCATTTAAATCAACGCCTACAATTTGTAACAAGAGCAGAGTTAACACTACACAATCCGATGCTGTAGGAAATTTAATTCTAAAAACGCGGAGATTGAGAAAAAATAGGCAGCAAACAAGGTACGCTAGAGATAAAAATGCTTTCAACAGGGCTGCTCAAAATTTAAAACGACTGTTGGAGAAACTAAAACAAGAAGCTATACAAGACTACCTCGAAAATTTATCACCAACAGATGCTGCTTCGTCGTGTTAATGGAAATTGGGCTAAAAGTTCTAAAGAAAAGGCTGATTTGTTTTCTGACAGTTTATCCGAAATCTTTCAGCCAAATCCTGGAGAAAACCTAAATGAAGAAGAAGCCCTTTTTCTGGATGCTCCCTTACAGTTATCCCTCTCTATTGTTTCCTCTTTTCTCCAAAAGAAATCAAATCGGTCATTTAGAATATCAATAATAAAAAGGCTGCAGACTATGATCTTGTAACTACCCGAATTCTTCGAGAGTTTCCAAAAAAAGGTATTGTCTTGATGTGTACTAGCTTTAATTCCATCCTGCGCCTAAAATATTTTCCTCAAATCTGAAAAGTATCGCAGATTATCATGATACTGAAACCAGGAAAGCCTATAAATGACGTTACATCCTACCGGCCAATACGCCTCCTACCGTTATTATCTAAAATTTTCGAAAAATTATTTCTAAGGAGGTTTGTACCAATTTTGGATGAATCCAATCTTGTTCCTGATCATCAATTGGGTTTAAGATCCAAACATTCAACGATCGAATAAGTTCACTGAGTTGTCAGTGGTATTAACAATGCTTTTCAAGAGAAAAAATATTGTACGGCAGCGTTTCTTGACATCAGTCAAGCTTTCGACAAAGTATGGTATCCTGGATTATTATATAAATTGAAAAAGAACGTTCCAGATTCGTATTATCTCATTTTAAAATCATATTTAACTGACAGATATTATCAAGTAAGATTTCAAAATTAACTATCTGATATATATCCTATTTTTGCCGGAGTTCCTCAGGGAAGCGTTTTAGCTCCAATTTTGTATCTTATTTATACACTTGATCTGCCAGTGGACGATGCAAATATTCCTGCTACTTTTGCAGATGATACTGCAATCCTAGTATCAGATTCGGATTCGGAAAACTTCAATTGAGTTTAAACCAAATTCAACAATGGCTGCACAAGTGGCGGATTCGTGCTAATACAAATAAATCGGTCCAAGTTACCTTCACATTACGCAGGGGAATCTGTCCACCAGTAACTTTAAATAACGCGTTACTTCCACAAATCGAAGACGTCAAATATCTGGGTATGCATCTGGCTAACGTTTAACTTGGCGAAAGGATATATGGGCCAAAAGAAAACAACTAAATATTCAGTTCAATAAATATTTCTGGTTGCTTAATCGTAACTCTAAATTATAGCTCGAAAATAAGTTATTAGTGTATAATAGCATTTTGAAACCTATATGGACATACGGTATTCAATTGTGGGGTACTGCAAGTGTGAGTAAAATTGAGATTTTACAGCGTTTTCAGTCTAAAGTGCAGCGTGCGATAAGTGATTCACCATGGTACGTTCGAAACAATGACCTACATCGTAGTTAAAATGTGTCTACAGTGCGTGATGAAATAGGCGATTTAGTGAAAACTATATATATATCGTTTAGAAATGCATCCAAATGTGTATGTGCTTAATCTTCTTGACAATAGTAAGACCTTAAACAGACTAAATAAACTTAATATCTTAGAAATAAAATATACATTTATTTGACATTTTAGTGATAAATGTTTTTAAATAATTTTTGTATATAATTCTCTATTCTTGTGTCTTCCATTGAGTAGACACACTACACGATTTTTATTCAGTGATCACTCTATTCATAGTTCTTATTAGAACTGATAGTTAAAATAGTTAAAATTAAGACGCTAAAAAAAAAAGTTCTGGGGACCAAATTATTTATTATGTTAGAGTCGAAGCCATTAAAGATTGCAACTTGTTTAATGTGGTTTATTTCTTTAAAGTAATTTTTCTTGGACCATGGGACTTTCAGTAGCCTGTTTACCAAAAACTTGAAAACAGCCATTTTGTGTTGAGGTGCTGTTATCAGCTGTTCAGTGTGTGTACGTTTTCTGTAGATATCGAATTCTAATTTATTAGTGTCATAAATATATATATATATATATATATATATATATATACATATATATATATATATATATATATATATATATATATATATATATATATATATATATATATATATATATGTATGTATATATAAAGGAAAAAGGACGGGACACAAAGAAAGAAGAAAATACAAAACATATACTATCCCTCTCACCTAATATTAGAAAAAACTAAAAATTTAAAAGAATCAACAGCACCTTTAGTACTAAATTACATTCCGAGCGGAGAAAACTGACTGTGACCGCTTGAGTGGCTACAGATGTAATTTAGTATTCAAGCTGCCTTTGGTTTTTTACATTTTTCTAATATTCAGAGAGATATTTCATGTTTTGTGGTTTCTTCTTTATTTTTGTCTCTCCCTTATTCCCAATTACCCATGCCACCCCTTATTATCTTACAATTTATTCTGAACAGGATGATATTGATAAAAAAAATTTTTACAAAATGGAAACCCGACTTCAAAAATAAAATATTCTAAAACAATAAATGCACTAAAAAGTAAAAAATAATTGCATATTCTTGTGCCAATTTTAGTTCACCTAAGCAAAAATTTTTAAATATATATGTACAATTATTGTTAATTTTAGAGTCGGTGTCCGCATAGAGACATTCACATAAAATTTGGACACCAAGTTGGCGCAGCTCCTGCGTAACGTAAATTAAGTTTTCGTTATATATAATTAAGTTTTATACTACAATATAATTTTTTCTGTAGTGTTCTTTTTATATTTTCAGATTTCTCAAAAGTTGATCCGACGATGTTCCAACTTTTGCACGCCTCTTTTGTTTATAATCTACACTTTCATTTTATATAATATTTAAAACAAACTTTGCAGGTTTGCAACTATGCCGAAAAATCTAATAAACGCTTACAATAAAGTCCTCTCGAACTTTATATCTATAAATTAAATGACTAATTTATATATTCAACGAACAATAATTACAAAATTTCTTCATATTTAAATTTTCATACTTACTTGTTTCGTTTGTAGACGTCGGTATATTTGAACTTTCTTGAGGTGGCATTTTTATGAATTTATTAAAGTATTAAAAATCACAAAACTTTTAAATAAAGTACAAACACAAATAAATTTTGAACACATAAAATAAACACTTGATTATATTATCAACTTGGGTTACCATTAAAGATGGTACTTTTTATTCAATAGTAAGTAATATTGTATTGATTGCACTAGACACCAAATGACTGAACATTAATAACACGTATTCGCGGTTTTTATAGGAATTTAAATGATAAGGTCATCCAATATAAAATTATTTATTCTCACTCCAATGAATAAACGTTGTGTGTAAACCTTCCAATGTGATACTTGTGTATACTTATATAGTTTACCCCCTCGCCAACCTATATTTAATATAATTAAATCATAGAATAAATCCAAGAAAAGAGGAAAATCACACAATTATGTCACAAGTAGAAGGCTTCTAATTCTAATCTTATCTAATCTAAGGAACAATCTTCGTCCTACACTTGCAAAATTAGTTTCATGGAACTATTTATGCAAGTATAGCTTGTACTTAGTTGCATTTGTTCATATTTATATATATAGGGTGAGTCAAAAGTCATGGAGTTTATTTTTACGCCTGACCCACCGTTTATTAGATATTAATTAAATAAAGTAATCAATTAGAGAATCGCGTTACCGTAATTAGAAATGGCGGAAATGAACGCAGCGGCAGTAGAGATACTCTCAATTCAATGATAACTGAATGATTCATTAAACCTGAAAACTACATTTTTCGTTAAAAAATTGAAGCAACGTATCACCAAAATATTGAAAAAAATTATAATTATTTTTTATTAATGTTTTTTGCACTGATCAAATGAAATTGCAATTTAGAGTTATTTTCTACTTTTCGTTAAGTAAATTGAAGGTTTTCAAATATTGGGAAGTTTTTGATTTCAGGCCGATTATCGAAAACCGAAAGCCGATTATTGCAAACTCGATCCCCTCACGTATCTCTGCTGACGCTGCGTTCAGTCCCCACCATTTCTTTTTCTGTCAACGCGTTTCTCTTATTGGTTACTTAATATTTAATTAACGGTGGGTCAGGTGAAAAAATGTCCAGGCCTTCTCATCTTAGAATTTCATTCCCTATCCACCCTTTCAAAGAACTCCATGACTTTTGACTCTCCTATATATATATTATATATATATATATATATATATATATATATATATATATATATATATATATATATATATATATATATATATATATTTATATATATATATGCATTGTCGCTCTTATCTTGTCATCTTGGTATCTTGGCTCTCTTTAGCCTTAAAGGAGCGCTGTCGAACCTACAACAGATTACGATACTCGACACACACAAAAATATTAGTAAAAGTTTTACTGATGTAAATTTGGACAAAACGTACTTTAAAAAAAAAATTAAATAAAACAAAAACTTTATGAAATTCAAGCCTTAATTTATTTGACTTCAAAAAAGAATGAATTTGAGCTTAATTTTTTTCAACAATTTTGTATTTATAACTTTGATTATTTTAATCCAATAATCGTTTACTTTAAAGTGAATATTAGTTGAACAATTACTTGTTTTAAACTTGATCTTAATTGATACAATGCCAATTTTTAACTAATCTTAGTTGATACAATGTCAATTTTAAACTGATTTGTAATCGGTATCTCTTCAGTTTTATATGGGCCCGCACTATTCTAGAACAGTGCTTGTTTACACCACATAGAAAACATATTGTTTTTTGAAAACATATTTTTGTATTTTAAATTTGTTTTTTGTAAACTAGCGTCTATTTATTTCCATTGTTAGTATGGTTGCCTTTCGGTTCTATTATACCAACGGAAGCGACTAGCGTGAACGTTGATAACATTTTTTGACATCAAATGCTTGAATGAAAAATCTTACGTATATTTGTTCTTTAAAGATGTTTCTAGAATACTTTGTTACTTTTCAGCAATTGTCGTCATCAAAGGGGTCAGCAATTGGTAAATTTTATTAAAATTTTATAATCTGGGTTGATTCGGGTTCGAACCAATATAATAAATTACCCCGCTTGTCATTGAGTTAAGACGTAACTCACTGACCCACTGGCTGAGTCTCATATATATTAAATATTTACCGATCTCTTTTTATATAATAATTATTTACAACTTTGAATTGTTTACTATAAAAATTATTTTGAACAATAATAAATATGTATTTATTAATACTTCTTTTCGTAAATAAATTATATCTGATTTTGTAATTCTTTTCAATTTTTGTTTTTTTTTGAAAAATCCTTTCTTCTTTCTCTTCTTTCTGAACAATCTATTCTCATCTTAAATATTTTACTTTTGTTTTCCTTTTATATTTAGAACTTGAATTTACAAAAATGTGAAAGGTCCAAAAATTATTCTAATTAATTTTCAGCACAGCAATTTATGTATATTTATATATATTAAACTAGCTGACCCGATAGACGTGGTCCTGTCTTAACTATGAATATTGAATTCAAATTGGTATAATTAATAAATAATAATAATTATTCCAATAACATATTGTTTATTATTCTAATGCTTTATGATACACAACATTCTTAGTTTTATTTTCTAGCGACTTCATGAATTGTTGGCGCATTACAACCTCTTGTGTGTGGACCTGCAGGTGCCTTATCGGCTTTGATGACTTGAGGTCTGATGCGGTCGTGAATAATGCAACCAATTCGTTGTGCTGATGGAAAAACATTTGGAATTGTTCCACAATTTGTCTTTTCACCGAATTCTTGTGTGCACAACGCTGATCGACTTGTCTTGCTGAATCGTCCATAAAATAAATTTGCAAAAATTTTTGGTCACTATCCCACATTTCATATAAGGAACCTGTTAGATGATACATTTTATCCTGAATCTGCAAAGGTAAACAAACAATAAATAGATGTAGTATAGGATATAGTATAGCGAATTATTTGTACCACCATGTGGCTCTCCCATGTTGCTCTCAAAATACTTTCTCAACACTCTCATTCCACCGTCAACTTTTTTAAACACACTCACTTCTTTCTGCTTTTGGTAATTTACCGAGCTACAAATGTACTTTATGCCATTTCAATTGAAAGCTGCCAACGTATTTTGCATCAAGCTCGTGGTGGTGAAAGTTTATTGTTTTTCAATATACTTCCCTTGAAACTTGATTTAAATTTATCTCGAAAAACTTTGGTTGCGCCAAATGACGTTATTTGAAACTAATTAGTTTATTGCTCGATATGAGTCAAAAAATGTTTAGAATCTGGCCCATTTCCCGAAACAAAGGAATGTAGTGGCTCTTCTGACGGTACCAATCGCGCCAATTTGATTTGATCGCTCGCGCAACACAATCCAGTAGCTTCATTTTTCATCTTAAATGCCTTTCAATATTGACACACAACGTTCATTGGTCCAATAGCAACGATTTGCTGTGAACTGTAATCGATTTCCATATTATAATTAAAAGCAGCTCGATAGGGGTTAAACCCAACATTTCTATGTTGTTGATTTCGATTCCATCGATTCCCTTCAACTTCAAATATCATTCCGCGTTTCGCAATGCTCGTCAGTTTGGCTTGCTCTTGTATATCTTTCACTTCTAGCTTTTCGACTTCTGCGACTTAAGTTTGCACGTCTAATTGCTGGCATTTTTAAAACGAAAAATTGATTTGAAAAAAATAAAAATTCGTTACGCAGGAGCTGCTTTATTTTATAGAATTTCCTAAGAATATTTAAATCACTCTCCAGCGATCATAATTTAAGTGTGATCAAATTGAAATATAAAATCTGATATGATTTTAGTATTTGCAAAAATTAAATTTATTAATAGTAAAAATAGAACGAAATATAACGATTATTGTTTATAGTTACTATGGAAACGACAATCAAAATTGACATTTCAAAATTTTAATAAAATAATTTTATAGAATTTCATCCAAATCGGTCCAGCCGTTTAGGACCGAGTCCAATTGTGTTGGCGAACCATCCAGGAATCCTTAATTAATTACTGATATGAAAAAATTAACTCGTCAACCAGGAATCGTAGCTCGGGCCTCTGGATATTGTGACGAATTAATTTTTCAAATTAGTAACATTCAAGTTAATAAAGTTAACAAAAAACTCATTCGTCACTTATTAATTCTTGACGTTAATAATAGATGTCACTTCATGTACTGAATATACGCAATCGGCAATATGCGGGAGAATACGTAACGTACTCAGCATTTCCGAAGTGAGATATATAGTTATACAGATTTAGGCTAAAAATAACCAAGGCACTTACTTTTTTCTTGAGTGTCACGGGAACCACACTTGCTTTTTGAGTGCCATCGTGAATTCAAATATTTCTATAAATGAGTTGTTTTTGATTTATTGTGAATATGGATATATATAAAATGGGGTCTGTGATAGCACATGGTCAACTTATCGATCTGATGGTGATGTATCATATATTTAATTTCATTTTAAAACTTATTATTTCTGGGCAATGGTGATTGAAGCTTATTTTGTTATTTATATTTAATTTTTAAATATTAATTATTTTCACGTGTCCGAGTGGGTACACGTATCTTATTACATTTTTTTTAAACTACGTTTATCAATAAATTTAACTCCGGTTTCAATACACACGTTTCCATTTCTTGGGATGGGTCAAATCAGTTGGATTTAAACCATCTCAAATTGAAACTCTGTGTGGTGTTTCGTAAAATATACACGTTTCAATTCCTTGGGATGGGTCAAGTCAATTTGAGATATACCATCTCAAATTTGTCACTCTGTCTCGCGTTTCGCAATAATTGATCTTATTTGTGTATAATGATCTCTTCCGTTCATTGTACACCGTTCAATTTTACAGAATAAGTTCATAATTGGTTTGCAATACGAATTTCATTACATAGCGAAATTGACGCTATCAATAATTTAATACATTCGAGCAACCATTTCAAAACGGAAGCTTCAATCATCGTCAGCCATCATTACATTTCACGATCATCTTCCGTAATCGTCATACAGTCAATTTTATTATATCGTAATTTCATATATCACATTCTTAAGAATGTGAATATTTTCAACATTCGGGTAGGCATTCTAGCACGTGGTTTGGATGCATAAACGACGGACATTTTGTTCAATTCCAAACTATACAAACAGTTAATATGCTTGCGCATAATTCTTTTAGTAATTAGTTTCCAGTTTCTGTCTTTCTTGTTTCATTTTGTCTATTCAGGCGTTTACGCATCCGAATCGCACCGCGTGTCAGGTTATTCAATGAAGTGAGTGGGTTTATTGTTTATTGATCGTCCGCAATCACGCGAGTTTGGATTAACCCGTTATAAACGCTGTGAGCGATAATTTTTTTCTCCCTCGTTTTTTTTTTTTTTTTGGTTTACGATCAACTCGCTTACCCATACTCATTGACACTCAGAAAATTAGTCAATGTAATTAATTTTGTATTCTCAAGAATTCTTTGGGTATATTCCTAAACGGATATACCCTTTTAAAGCGAATTTTCGCATTTATTGTTTTCAATAATTTAGAGTGCATACCTAATTGAATGTGCTCTCTTATGCGGTTATCCGCAGCTAACGAGTTATATACTCGATAATTTACATACTTTCATTACAGTCCAAATTCATTATCAAATGTTAAAAGATTGAATATTGAATCTTGAAAATGGAATATTAATTTTCTTTGGTTAGTTTAGTTTATTGTTTAATTTATTAATTTGTTCAATTTTATCAATTCAATTAGTTTTAATATTTGTTCACTCAGTTACATTGTGTTTCCTTCAATGACACATCGGAATATTAATATCCATTTTTGTTTCTAAGTAATTAAATTTATTTGTTTGTTAAAACCATTTTGTTAAACGTCTTCGTCGGCCGCAGGTATATGTTTTAAAGTTTTATTTAAAAATATTTTCTAAATTAAATAAAATTTTATAAATATCCCTTTGGGGCTTTTGATTAAGTTTTGGGTTATTGTTTTCTTTTTGTTCGGACCTACGACCAACCACCGACGTATCGGGCGATAGAGTATAAGAATACATAAATCACTCTCTAGCGATCATAATTTTAGTGTGATCAAATTGAAATATAAAATCTGATATGATTTTAGAATTTGCAAAAATTAAATTTATTAATAGTAAAAAGCGAACGATATATAACGATTATTGTTTATAGTTACTATGGAAACGACAATCAAAATTGACATTTCCATTACCAATGCCTGGTGCTCTATTCCCATGCCCATGAAGCTATATGGAAACAAATTCTAAATTTACAATATAATAATACAATATTTAATATATATAATACAATATAATAACATAATATATTTTGTACTTTGTTTGTAAGCTTACTGTTTCAACATGTGTATTTGTTTTAGAAAATTTAATTAATACTTAGATAGATGGATTGATTGTAGAGGCTGCTCTGGACGGGCTATACTTCGACCATAAGGTCCATTGTGATGCCTAAGGATTGAGGATGTGAGAGGAGTGGAAGGAATGTATGAGTAGACTAGGAATTGGTAGAATATGCGGCTGCAGCCGACTCTGATATGAACTAACCCGATATTCATCTGTGAGTGAGTTCGTGAAGGAAACTGCAGAAAACCTTCTCAAGCATAACCGGTTACTTCGTTCTTGTTCATACGCCGACAGTTTAGTCAATTAACCACCCCTTTTTTTTTTCTTAATAATTGACAAACCGCCGATGTCGGGGTTCGAACCCATAACCTCCCAGTTTCCAAGTATGCAGACTGTGCAGACATCACGCCTTAGACCGCTCGGCTACTTGGACTGGTAATTAATACTTTGTACAAACTCGTTTAAATGATCCCTTGTTATAAAATAATTATATTTAATTTTATTTGAAAAAAACATTTTTTTGAAAGAAAAAAAAATCAAAATTATTAAGATGACTTTTTTCAATTCTAATGATACTTTTCTATATTAAAAAAAAAATCCTCCTCCAAGTAGAAAAATATTTTGTCCTATCTATTTTCCTATAATTAAAATTTTGCCTTGAGGTCTTAAAAATTTTTCTTAATAATTTTCAACACAATAAAAATTTTAAAAAATAACCATCTCTCCAATTTCTTGGCGTTCTTGGCCTTGCTCATTAACTCATTTCTTGCATATCTTGCGGCTCTTTTTCGGTTCGCATTTTTCAATCCCCTGACTTCTTCGTTCTTCTCCCAGTAACAATTGGGCAGGCGACAAACTAGTTGTTTGGTTTACTCGATATCGTATCGAAAACAATGAGTTGCTTAGTTGTTTGTCCCAGCCTTTTTATGTTCTTGATCCAAACGATGCAAACGCATCAACTTCTCCAACTCTTGGTTCTGACGTTCCGTCATGTTGGCACCAGGGTAGTAAATTGTAGTGGTCCATATATCAGTATACTTTCTCTTATCACTTATTACCATTCTCGTGGTCTAAACTAAAACTATTATCACTTAGTATTAATTTGTTTTATCTATTTTCCTATAGTTAAAATTTTGCCTTGAGGTCCTAAAAATTATTCTTAATAATTTTCAACACAACAAAATCTTCCCCTTTAGAGCTCGACACATATTTTTCTATTTATCACTCTTATTTTTGGACCAATTTTTACTTATGAACTAATTTCAACTGTTGGTTCTGACGTTCCGTGATGTTGGCACCAGGGTGGCAAATTGGAGTGGTCCATATTTCTGTATACCATTTTTTATTCTGTGGCATGTGATGACTGACTTAACATCAGTTAATATGTCAACATACACATTACCATCACCGAGCGCTGGTGTTGTTGAGTGGAAGCTTAGAATGTGTACGATAAACAGTCCGTTCCAATAAATGTATTACACAGATTCAAAAGACGCGCAAAACAACAGTAGGAGTGTCTGGTGTGAACAGTAACCTTTCACTACTCTGAGTTGGTCACATATCACACTGTATCGTCAGCTTAATGCATTGAACGAAGACTTACTTTAGTAAAAAAAATCAAGGAGGCCTCTGACGGTTTTACTTATGTGTCAAAATAATTAGGTAAGTTTCTTTATTTAAGTAGGTATATTTTAAATAAAAAAGTGTATTATCATTAATATTTAGATTAAAATAGAATTTATTGAAAATAAAATAGTGTTGTAAGTGTTTCACATATAATTATTCACAAAATAAGTAGTTGTAGTATAGCGAACCTTACCAGGCTTGTGAATGAATTGAAAATTATTACTATTAACATAAATCAGTGTGATATATAATTATTCAAGAAAAATTTGACATTATTATAACATAGCAGAAAACATTAAGGAGTTTGTGAATAGATTGAAAATTAATACTATTATGACAGTTTGACATATGATTATTCAACAAATATAAAGGTAAGTAACATTAATATAATATCGTAAAACATTAAGGGGTTTGTGAATAAGTTGAAAATTAATATTATTAAATCGGTTTGACATATAATTATTCTCAGTTAAATGTAAAACCGATCAATGCGGTTAAGTTCATCTTTAATTTAAAAAAATATATAACAGGTGGACTGGACATTGCGGTCGTCGCCTCAACATACGATGTATGTGTGAGTCACTCTTGCTACCCTCTCAACATGAGTGGCATATGGGTTAAAAAAAGGTAACCCCGTCCAGAACGTGCGAGATGAGAATGAAAATTTTGCTCTTCGTCGTACACTTGGGGGTAATGTCATCCTAAACGGGCTGTCTGAACCCGGTGTTCAGTGATAACCGTAACTTCGTGCGATAGTGAATCTCATTAAACTTCGATGTACTACTGCGATAGCGATGTCCGTTCCTCCGTAAGTAACCTTTTAACCGTAGAGTAACATCGGTGGTTAACGTTATATTTGTTTTAGGTGAACCTCCAACTGGATGAACCCAACAAGGAGAATGAAAAAACCATTTATTTTTAAAATTAACGTACGTACCTGTGGTGTGCGCTAGTCGACGTATAGTTGCCAAAATGAACCCAGCCCCACAGGGAAGACCAGAGGTAACCCCAAACACAGATATGACAATCATAGATGATTGTTGAAAAGGAATTTATTAAATAGATGGTATTTATATCTTTCAAATGACGTTATTTGTTAATTAATTTGCTTGCATAGCAAATAAGTAAAAACAATAACAAAAATACATATATTGAAATATGATCACATATTCTAATAACCCATATTTTTTATATGAATGCACCAAAGTTGGCGCATCCGTTCTGTTCCGAAAACGTTCTGTTTAAATACGGATGCTAGTGACGTCGGACTGGGTGCTATATTATTTCAAATGGAAAGATGAGGCAGAAAATCAATTACGCCAGCATGAAACTGGAACCTCCCGCCAAAAAATACGCCACTACGGAAAAGGAATGTCTCTCAAGTACTTGGGTAATGAGGAAGTTTCGAGGATATGTTGAAGGAAGACTATTTCAAGTATACACGGATCATGTCCGTCAGCACTCCCTTGACTGAGCAAGACAAAGGATAGTCGAGCCAAATTAACAAGATGGACATTGTCATTGGGAGCCTATAACTTCGAAATAATTCACGTTCCCGGAAAAGATAAACAAGTCACCGAATCCCAGTCCAAACTACTACAGGGCAAGGCTCCGCTCAAGACGAAGAAGTGGAAGACATTCCAAAGTGGGTGATTCAAAAGATACGAAAACACCAATAACTCTCAACGTCATCGAAGTGAAACATTCACACTTGACGATAATCGACGATGGCAGGATGAAGATCGCGATGTTACTGCCATCAGAGGATACGTCGGTGATAACATTAATCCACTCAGAAGTAATATCCGTCGACGAGTGGATCGAACAAGATCTAATTACACCGTAGCCGAGGTGATCCTCTAATACCAAGGTCAACAGATGGCCGGCAACAGGAAAAGCCAGTGGTTCATGAAGAACGCTGACTTTGGTTTCTAAGAAGATTCCACGACAGCGACAAAGCAGCACCGCCAGGTGGAGAGAAACGTATCGTCAGATCCGTATCCATGTCTGCTAGTAAGGGATGCAAAATGACAAATGTAAATTCGTAACAGGGTGTGATTATTGTGCTAGAGCGAAGCCACTGAACTGGAAACCTAGTCAATGAGAAGTCGAAGACCTGCTTTATCATGGGAGGTAGTCAGCATTGACTTGATGGGTCCATATCTACGCACATCACGAGAAAAAATGATTATTTTGGTAGTCTTGACCATTTCACTAGATAGATCGAAGCATTTCCATTTGAGCGACGCCAACCTCGAAGGTAGCTCAAGTACATAAAGGCAAAGTATTCAGTCGATATGGGTATCCTATAGCAATACTAACTGATAATGGTCCTCAGTTTAGATCACGAGAATGTAAATCAGTAAATTGAACCATTCCCGAATGGTTCTATATGTTGTAGTTCTATATAACACGAAAAACTACCAAATACGTGACTGGTTGCTGGATACGGATTCAAAAAGTAAAGTTTTGTTCGTTAAATAAATATAAAAAAGATGATTTGATTGAGGGAGAGAAGGACGAATCAAATTGAATAAATAAAAATAAAGAAATGAATAAGTAAAAATAAATAAATCCTACGGCTATCCTTAAGTTAAATTACAAATCTAATATAGGACAGTGGACCACCTCAATCAAGTGATAGGCCCACTACCCTAAACCTAACAATTAAAATTAAAACTTAAAACTTAAAAGCTATTGTTAAAACACCCTATGATTAAAACAAAAGAAAACATATATGAACAAGGGTGTGCGAAGTGAAGCCCGGTAACGCGAAATATGTGAACGGTCGTTTCCGTAGAATGAAATAAAATAACATAAAGACGGAAACGGACAGAGGAATAATATCGGCCTTCTTTTTTAACCCGGAAACAGAGTCGTGACATATAGATTTTTGTCGAGAATGGGGCAAAAATTACCAAGCAAAATCCTTATGTATCAGGATTAGATCCAATACACATCGTTCCAATTCAACGTGATTAAAATTAAATTAAGGAGGTTATTTTTATTCCGAACAGTAATCTTTCAAAAGGAGTCTACTTGAAAAGTTGTTTTAAATTATACGACACATTTTAAGTGATCACGCCTGACGGCGAGAATAATTATTTATCGTACAAACGAAACCAACACCGACCGATTGAATTATTAAGTCGAACCTCGTGACATATAGTCGCGGAGTTTTGACAATCATCTACATGTCATATCTGTGTTTGGGGTAACCTCTGGTCATTCCTGTGTGGCTGGGTTCATTATGGCAACTATACGTCGACTAGCGCACTCCACAGGTACGTACGTTAATTTTTTTTAAAACATTGGTTCTTTCTTTCTCCTTGTTGGGTTCATCCAGTTGGAGATTCACCTAAAACAAATATAACGTTAACCACCGTTGTTACTCTACGGTTAAACGGTTACTTACGGAGGAACGGACATCGCTATCGCAGCAGTACATCGAAGTTTAATGAGATTCACTATCGCACGAAGCTACGGTTATCACTGAACACCGGGTTCAGACAGCCCGTTTAGGATGACATTATCCCCAAGTGTACGACGTAGAGCAAAATTTTCACTCTCATCTCGCAAGTTCTGGACGGGGTTACATTTTTTTAACCCGTATGCCACTCGTGTTGAGAGGGTAGCAAGAGTGACTCACACATACATCGTATGTTGATGCGACGACCGCAATGTCCAGCCCACCTATTATATATTTTTATAAATTAAAGATGAACTTAACCGCATTGATCGGTTTTACATTTAACTGAGAATAATTATATGTCAAACCGATTTTATAGTATTAATATTCAATCTCTTCACAAACCCCTTAATGTTTTCGGCTATGTTATAATAATGTCACATTTTTTCGTGAATAATTATATATCACACTGTTTCATGTTAATAGTAATAATTTTCAATTCATCTCACAAGCCCGGTAAGTTTCGCTATACTACAACTACGTTACTTATTTTGTGAATAATTATATGTGAAACACTTTCAACACTATTTTATTTTCAATAAATTCGATTTTAAATTAAAAATAAATGATAATACACCTTTTTATTTAAAATATACCTACTTAAATAAAGATTACTTACCTAATTATTTTGACCCAAAAGTAAAGCCCTCAGAGGCCTCCTTGATTTTTTTTACTAAAGTAAGTCTTCGTTCAATGCATTAAGCAGACGATACAGTGTGATATGTGACCAACTCAGAGTAGTGAAAGGTTACTGTTCACACCAGACACTCCTACTGTTGTTTTGCGCGTCTTTTGAATCTGTGTAATACATTTATTGGAACGGACTGTTTATCGTACACATTCTAAGCTTCCACTCAACAACACCAGCGCTCGGTGATGGTAATGTGTATGTTGACATATTAACTGATGTTAAGTCAGCCATCACATGCCACAGAATAAAAAATGGCATACAGAAATATGGACCACTCCAATTTGCCACCCTGGTGCCAACATCACGGAACGTCAGAACCAACAGTTGAAATTAGTTCATAAGTAAAAATTGGTCCAAAAATAAGAGTGATAAATAGAAAAATATGTGTCGAGCTCTAAAGGGGAAGATTTTGTTGTGTTGAAAATTATTAAGAATAATTTTTAGGACCTCAAGGCAAAATTTTAACTATAGGAAAATAGATAAAACAAATTAATACTAAGTGATAATAGTTTTAGTTTAGACCACGAGAATGGTAATAAGTGATAAGAGAAAGTATACTGATATATGGACCACTACAATTTACTACCCTGGTGCCAACATGACGGAACGTCAGAACCAAGAGTTGGAGAAGTTGATGCGTTTGCATCGTTTGGATCAAGAACATAAAAAGGCTGGGACAAACAGCTAAGCAACTCATTGTTTTCGATATGATATCGAGTAAACCAAACAACTAGTTTGTCGCCTGCCCAATTGTTACTGGGGGAAGAACGAAGAAGTCTGGGGATTGAAAAATGCGAACCGAAAAAGAGCCGCAAGATATGCAAGAAATGAGTCAATGAGCAAGGCCAAGAACGCCAAGAAATTGGAGAGATGGTAATTTTTTTATAGTTTTTATATCTAACAACGGAAACGGAATAGAAATTATAAAAAATAACGACACTAATATTTAGAATTCGAAATCTACAGAAAACCTACACTCACTGAACGATATATTACAGCCGATTTGAACAGCCGACCTCAACACAAAATGGCTGTTTTCAATTTTTGGTAAACAGGCTACTTAAAGTCCCACTGTCTAAGAAAAATTATTTTAAAGAAATAAAGCATATTAAACAAATTTTCAACTTTGAATGGCATCGATTCTAACATAATAAATAATTTGGTCCGCAGAACTAAATTTAAAATTTTACGAAACAATTCCACCGTACTAACACAAGAGACTTGCAACGTTGAACTAAATAAATGGTACAAACTAACATACTTCCACACATGCACAAATAAAATCACTAGAGAATTAAGAGATCATAACCTAAAAACAGCGGTTGTTAGTAAAAATAAAATTAAACAGTTACTGCGCAACCCTAAGGATAGAATTATCAATGAAAAAAAATGGGGTTTATATAGTGTCAGTCGTCAAACTGTTTGAAAATTTATGTAAGGTCATAGTCGTCGCCAAATTGGAACTCGAATCAAAAAACATCTGGCTCACGTGAAATTTGGGAGAACCGAAAAATCGTGTAGAGTTGCGCACGTTATCGAGAACAACGTTGACCACAAAATTGATAAATCGAATTTAAAACAACTAAAATTGGTACGAAACCCCACAAAATTAGATGTATACGAAAGTATCTACATACACAAATTAAGAAAACATATAATGAATTTAGATAATGGCCCAATGCCAAATTCTGGTTTAATAAAATTAAACCATATTCAATAATTAACACCGTAATATCAATGTTAGCTTCGATCAACACCCTCGCCTTATCAACAATAACAACATCGCATGGTTAGAAAAGGAAACCGCCAATAAATGGGTCAGTCAACTCAAATAATCCCTCAGGTACTACCTCAGTCAGATCATATAAAAGACAATACTTCTTAATAATATGGTGAGACACGCACCAAATTAGCAACGAGCAACATATCTCTGACTCCATATCCCAGATAGTTTCGATTAGTTAATTCATACTGATGATCACTACCTTGTAGTCGAAAAACGTATTTATAAAGTACAAATAATTTTATTTTTTTTATGGCAGGGAGGTTGGAAATGCATTGACGCACAAAGTGTGGTACTCCTGGCCAGCCAGACTACCCACTATAACACACCCCCCTTTTGGGGCTTCGAGAGCTTGCTCATTAGCCCCCACAGGTTAAAAGAAATAACAATAACAAAACATAACAATATCACAGAATATCACAACACTACCTACTCAAATGAATTGACTAGGTAGGAATTTAATAACAAGATATAAACTATATATATAAAAAAAGAACAACAAAATATAAACAACAACAATAACAAAATAGCAATGTTACAGTGAAGGTGTAAAAGGCCTTCACTGCAACAAATATAAATACTTAAAAAACTAGATAACAATAAAAAAAAATTTTTAAACTTAAAACTAAAAAACTAGATAATAATAAAAATTTGTAAAAACAAAAAAATATAGCAACGTGTAATAGTGCGGGTGTAAACAGCCCACAATATTAAAATTTGCGTGTGGGAAAACTGTATGCCTAATGAAAAAGAAAGCCAAATCTTATTTGCAAAATATTTGGGAAAAATAAGACAAATATGGAACGAGAGGGTATAACAGGCAACATGTGCCTAATGTAATATTTTCTTTATAACTACGAGTATATGATTTATCCAAATTGTAAATACATAATAAATTGTTACAGAATATTTGTAGATAGAATAGCCCTTAGGGTACATCAATAAAAACTATTATTATTATTATTAGAGTTTGAGATAAATGATCAAGTTATGAATTGTAGCAAACTTGATTTTCTACAACTTTACTCCTCATACACTTTCCGATTATTCTAATATTAAGAGAGATATTTAATATTTTGTGTTTGTTTGACACAAATACATGAAATATATTTTTTTGTAAAAATTTTGTAAAAACTATAAACTATTATCGTTATACATCGTTCTATTTATTAATGGCCATATTAATGGCCAAATTATTAATTAAATTTATTAATGGCCAAATAAATTTAATTTTTGAAAATACTCAAGTCATATCAGATATTATATTTCATTTTGTTCACACTAAAATTGTGACCGCTAGAGAGGAATTAATGTATTCTAAGGAAATTCACTAAGTTGACGCAGCTCCTGCGTAACGAATTGTTTTTTAATATTGTCCTTGATACTTTTTGTTTAAAAGTGACGTTTGTAGTACGTATAATTCTGCTTACCAAGCAGAATGACGTTTGTTGATATTGACCTCAATTGGATGTAAATAAAATAGTAATTATAAAAATACAATTGAAAAATAAATAATGACATCGCTATAACGTTCATTAATGGTGCCGTACCAGAATATATGACTCTTCCCTCCTTAAGATCAGGATCTAGGATTCCCAAAGACTGGATACTGGTTTTGCTGAAACATCTTTGAATAATCCAACAGCAGCAGTGGGTGTATACGGGACTGGTGGTGCTGAAGGCTTAAGTGTTTTAGCTTTCTTAGAGAATTTATAAATTATATAAGATACATAGGTTATAGCTCATTTGGCTTACATGTTGAGCCTGTAAGAGCTCTAATCCATTGATGTTTTCTATATTTTGCGATTGTAATACATCGAAGTCAGATAGGTTGGATAATTGCGTTATTTCCATCGTGTTGTAGATTACTTGTTCTAATTAAATATTTGTAGTTGATTTGAAAATGGTTCCATATAATATGTTGTTAATGTTTATTTGAAAGTTTTGAAAGGTTATAAAAATTATTCCAATGAAGTTATTTATGTTTTTTCCACACGTATTTGATATTTTTATTGACTGATCCGTATAGGCTATGATATGATTATCTTCGACTTCTTCTATGAAGTTGTTTTCCATAGTTTGGTGAAATAGACACTTTGCAGGTTTATTCTCGATGATATTAATTTCTCATTGGTTGATTGAAGTATTTTGGAGTTGTTGTGAATTACATAGATAGATTGATTCTATTTGGTAGCAAGGTTTTTCTATGAATGTATAATGCTTAGGACTGTATAAAAGGTAATTGGATGAAGGTGTGATGATTTTATTGTTTTCGGGCAGGGGTCTTAAACGCAATGTTTTAAACGTATTCGAGGATATTTGTGTGATTTGAATTGCGAATACTATGTTTGAAAGTATTTTAATTTGGGATTGCATAGAAAAATTAAATTGACCTCGAAATAGTTTGTTTAATTAATTGTTTTTACTATGATTTGTTATTTTGTATATTTTGTATTTATAAAAGTAGTAATTGCAATTTTACTTATTCTGTATTTATAAAAGTAGTAATTGTAATTTTGCTTATTCTGTATTTATAAAATTAGTAATCTTTGTATCATTTGAGTAATTTATGTTGAGAGTCTGCATTTGATTTAATGAGAAGTTCGTTTTCTTGAATATTTTTAATCTGTTCGTTAATTTGGATAGCGTCATGGTTCTCCAAATTGCCTGTTATTTTTAAAAAAATAACTGAGCCCAATCCGTCTATTAGTCCTCTTTTATTTCTAGTATTTACTGTTAGTCCAAATATTTTTTTCGGATTATTTCTATTTGGGTATTTAAGTGTGTAGGGTTATAAAATAATGTATGGTTGAGTTCTATTTGTTTAATAGTATCGTCTATGTTTTCTTGTGTATCTTGATGGTTAGTACCGTTATTTAAGTGAATAAGATTATTAAAATGAGTTATCATTTTATTTTGTCCGAGGTTCAATACTATTAATCCTTTAGTATGCGAAATGTCTCTATAATCAATGTGCTAGCTAGCGGTCAGCATGCATCCGAAAAAAAGAGGATGGTTATTTTCTAACCTTTATTTTTCCTTTGTGGTATTTTAACCATTTATTAGTTAAGAAGGTTATTTTGTTTTGTTCTATTGCGTTTACTTTGTTGAAAGTAGATTGGGTTTTACTACTTCTTTGGTTTGTCTTTATATAAGTGGGTCCGTTAAATGAAGTTGGTTCAACTTTGGTTTCGTTGGATTTAGTGTTTTTGTCTATACGTTTTTTTCGTTTTTTCAAGATTATATCTTGAATTAGTTTAATTTCTTTATTTTGGTTTTCGTAAAATTCTGTTAAGGAATTATTAGTATTTTGATTAACAATTATTTCACGTCTACCGTTCAATCAAAGGGTGTTAATTTAGTAGTAGAATGGATTCCGTTATTATAAGCTATAACTGCGAGTTTTAATCATTGGAGGGTTTTCAAATCCGTATTTTTGATTTTTAATATCCTAATAGTTTTTAAAAGTGTGGAATGTAATCGTTCTACTGGGGAATTTCCTGTAGATGATCTAGCTGCGGTTACAAGTTTGTGTATTCGGTAGAGTTGTAAGAAATGTCTAAATTGTATATTATCAAATTGTAAACCAGGGTCGTGTATTATTTTCTTGGGTATTCCTCTTTCGGCTATGCAGTTTTTTAAGGCTTTTAACACTTTACCACGTTACCATTTTTGTATGGTAATATGTACGTTTTACAATACTTTGAGTACTTATCTATTATAGTCAGTGTAATTGTTTTGTCAATGAAAAGTAAGTCCATGTGTATAATGTCTAGAGGTTGGTTAGCTTGTTCAGTGATCTCTTGTTTTAAATGAAGGGGATGCTGTTGATATTTACCTTTTGCGCAAGTGTCGCAGGTATTAATAAATGAATTTATGTTGTCGAAATTATAACGTCTTTTTAAGTGATTTAACGTCTCGTCAATACCTTTATGATTTGAAAGTTCGTGATAATTTTTTATTAATCGTGTTTGTTCGTCAGTATTTTCGATGTCTTCTAATTTGGATATTCAACGTATCATTTGATATTTTGAGAAACATTCTTTATGTATTTAAGCTAAAAGTAAGAATGTATGGTCGTCAGTGTGTACTGCGTTAAGTTTGGTGGGTGAAAAATATTCTTAAAAAAATTGATTATGTTTGGTTCATTTAAAGTAACTAATTCTATTTGGTGCGTTTTCTTATCTTGAATAGGTGTTCATGTGCTGTTTTAGTTGTCATTCAAACGTTTATTTTGTATTGGTTATAGAATTCGTTCAATCCTCTTTCTGAATATCTTATTCCTTCTATTGTATTACTCTCTGTTCACTGTTTTTTCAACATTAAGGGATTCGTTTTCAATGTTGTTAATTACAACTCTGGATAATGCGTCTGCATTAGAATTTTGTTTTCTAGGTTTATAATCTATGTTAAAGTTATAGTCAGATAATTTTGTTCTCCATCTGATTAATTAACGATTCGACTCTTTCAAGGACATAACCCATTTTAGTGGTTTGTGGTCTGTCAAGATATTACTGTTTGTGGTGTGTCCGAATAAATAAGGTCTAGACTGCTTGCATGCCCAGACTATAGCCAATAGTTCTTTTTCGATGGTTCTATAGTAACATTCAGATCTTGTTGTGTGTGGACCTCTAGTGATACGTTTCCTTAGGCAACTCCTTATTAAAATAGGTATTACAAGTTGCCTACTGTTTTATAGTTTAAAAACTACTTGGATATACAATAACAAGAAGTTATGTAATTCTCATTTTATTTAGTAACGTCAAGTTCTTCAGAAACATTTGTACAAAAAACTTTTCAAAATAAATAATATTTTTAACAAAATAAAAATCCGTCTTCATTATGGAAAAATGTTGATAAACATCCGTGTCATAGCTGTAATGGTTTTCATAGTAGATCATCGTGTAACTTCAGAGATACGGTTTGCCATAAATGCTCCTTGGCTGTAGGGGAAAAAATCGGAATGATTCGTCGCGGTTTCATTCATCGAAAAGTCGTCGCGAACATTCTTCGTTTAGAAATCATAGTTTTTCAGATTCGATTAGAGAATCTTCTTGCTCTAAAAATGTTTCAAATAAACATAGTAAATCAAGTTTCTCCGTACGTGATTCCGGAAAAAATTTATGATAAGTTGGTGCAGTTAGAGCTCGATACTGGAAGCGCAGTTACGATTTGAAATCAGAAAGTATATCAACCATTAGGTCAACCTAAGCTTCAAAAACCTAAAACAACATTATCTAGTTATTCAGGTCATTAAGCAAAATATTAGGTTATTGCTTCGCTAATGTTCAATATAATAATACTGAGACTTCGCTAAAGATTTATTTCACTACTTCTAATTCTTCGAATAATTTTCCCAGTCGTGATTGGGTAGAAAAGCTTCATCTTGACTCATATCAGCTTCGTCAGTTTTCACTTAATAACGCAGTTTTCTCCGTTTCGATTCCTTCGCAGAAAAAAGTAAAATTTGACGATCGCATTCAAGTTAAAGAAATTAGATGGTATTCTTTGACTATAACCGATGTCCTTCAGCGCTACCAACATTTATTTCGTGATGAATGTGTTGTTGCAAACTACAAGCTCGTCTCTATTTAAAGTCAAATGCTACACCAGTCTTTACTCGAGCGAGACCTCTTCCTTTCGCCATGAAAGAACAAGTAGAAGCAAAAATTCGTAGTATGAATGACAAAGGGATTTTAGAACCCGCCGATTACTCCGAATGGGCGCGCTGATAGTTTGCATTCGCAAGCCTAATAATTACATACGAAGTTGCGGAGATTATAGTACAGGCTTGAACAAATCATTGAATATGCAGCAGCATCCGATACCTACTGCAGAGGAAGTGTTCGCCAAATTACAAAGTGGTCAGAAATTCACTACGCTAGATTTTTCACAGGCATTTCATCAAATAGTTTTGGATGAAGAAAGTTCAAATCTCGTTACGATAAATTCTCATCTAGGCTTAATGCGAGTAAAGCGTTTACCATTTGGGGTATGTTCTGCGCTTGGTATTCGTGATTAGACCGAATTCGTGATTATGGTTTTCGTCTTAAACGCGAAAAAGCAACCTTTTTGGCAAATCAAGTCAGATTTCTTGGATTTTAAATCAATGATTTACGCGTCCACAATTGCAAAGATAAAGTAAAAGCGATTATAAATATGCCTGCTCCGAAGAATATTAAAGAGCTAGAATCATTTCTCGGTGCGGTTAATTATTACAACAGATTTCTCCCAAATTTAGCTGAAATTGTTTATCCGTTAAATGCACTCGACGCAATGGAGTAAGTAGCACTAGGATAAAAATTGCGGAAATGCCTTCAACAATGTCAAAAGTATGCTTATTTCTGATACGTACTTAACGCACTTCAATCCGTCGATTCCGTTGTGTCTAGCTACGGATGCATGTTCCGTCGGACTTGCTGCCGTCATTTTTCACCGCTATCCCGATGGAAGCAAACGACCCATAGCATTTTCTTCGAAAACGCTTACTGACTGACTCGTTATTCGCCAATTGAACGTAAAGCTCTCGGTATTGTATTTGGGACGCGTAAATTTCATTGTTACTTGTGGGGACGATCCTACATTTTTCAAACCGACCATAAACCGTTATTACCAATCTTCGGAAAAAAGGGTATACCGATAACGACTGCTAACCGTCTTCAGCATTGGGCGTTATTGCTTATGGGATACTCATACGAAATCGAATACGTGTCAACTAACAAATTTGGTAACGCGGACGTACTTTCATGTTTACCTGCGGGTGAAGATAGAGAATTTGATAAATCAGGTGTTACGATGCACGAAGTTATTTTTGAAATTCAGGACGAAGATCAAAACAAAATGCCTATTACTGCTTTGGAAATAGCAAACGCTACTTCGTAGGATAAGCTTCTACAAGTCGTTAAAAATGCGATTCTTACCGGTTGGAACCAGATCAATCCTGCACTTAACTGTCTACACACAATGGATGTATTATATGGGGTATTAGAACAGTTATACCCGAAAACTTTCGTAAAGAATTACTAAAATACTTACATCAGACGCACCAAGGCGTTGTGCGAATGAAAACAAAGGCACGACAATACTTCTACTGGCCAAGTTGAGGTGAACAAATCGAGAAATTGGCTGCAAACTGTGAAGCATATGCAACGTTTTCAAAAAACCCTCCTAAATCTACATTGGGTCAATGGAAACCTTCGACTTTACCGTAGTCCAGAATTCATATCGAATATGCCGGACAATTTCTTAGAAGCTACTACTTAATAATAACGTGTACTTATTCAAAGTGGCCTGAAATTAGTAAAATATCAGACACGTCTGCAAATGTTACGATTAAAGTTCTTGAATCACTGTTCAGTAGACATGGATTTTGTACTACTATCATAAGCGATAATAGAACTGGATTTACTTCTTCAGCCTTAAAAAAATTTTGTCAAAAATACGAAATTCAGCATATTCTTACTCCAACGTACAATGCAATGAATAATGGAGCAGCGGAACGCTACGTCCAGAGTTTTAAATCCGCTATGAAAAAAATGATTTTTCAGAATACTTCTAAAGATTTAACTTTCGCATTGCATAAAGTTTTTCTCCGCTATCGTAATACACCACGTGCCGCCACAAATCTATCTCCAGGATAGTTGATTCTAGGCAGAAATTTGTGTACACTGTTAGATTTTTAAAGCTACATCAGCCAACACAAAAACGTACGAAGAGAGAAAAAATCGGAACTACATCAGAGACAAAAAAGATTCAAAAATTGAGTTAGGTATGCCTGTTCTCGTTCAAATACACCAGAGCGCAACTTCCTTTTCGTGGAAGGAGGGGGTGGTTGTCGAGCGTCATGGTACTGGTAAAGTGTGGACGGTTGAAGTCAATGAACAAAAATATCGCAAGCACGTAAATCAACTTAAACCAAAAGTACATCTACTAAATCAGAAATTTTCCGCAATAACGCTCGAGAAATCGATTTGGGATCTTTGCCTTCATCTCCGTCTACTATTTCCACTCCGCTACGAAGTTCCGATGAATCTTCTACTTCGACTTCAGAATATCCCAAAGACGCGCCGAGTCCAATGTTACTCCAGCCACGTGAAAATATTTTCCGTGCGCCACGCTTCTCCCAAGAGTATTAGGGGGGAGGGATGTTGTGTATGGACCTTTAGTGATACGTTCTCTTAGGCAACTCCTATGGCTATACACATGGCTCAATTCATTCTAAATTGTGTTGTGCTTTAGTAAACAGCTATTGTGAAAAATATTTATATAAACTTCCTACAAAGTGAATTCCTTAAATATATAAGAGTATCGATACGCGATATAGACGCATAGTTAATATAAAGTGAGTGTATTTAGTTAAGTGTATAACGTATCTTGTTGGAGCTGGAAGACCGTGGACATCTTACCTACGTGTAACCTCGACATCTCGGCTACGGATTTTGGTGACTTAGTTCAACTCTTTAAAAGATATCAAAGGTCATACCAACAACAGATTTACGTATGCAACAGATCTACTAAGAGTGCGAGAGGCATAGCTTATGGGTCAATCTTGTCCAATGGTGCCTTGTGACAATACGGCTCCTATAGCGTAGTTGCTAGCATCTGTGGTGAGGATGAATGTTTTTTAAAAATCTGAGTATTGTAGAATGGGGTCACCAGTAGGATTTTGCAATAATTAAAGCGTATTTTGGGTCTTTTGTGTGAATGACTGTCCCTTTTCGTAGGCATTCAGTCATAGGTTTTGTAATTTTTTGTAAGTTATTAATGAATTTTCTATAATAACCTATCAGTCCGAGAAATGATTTTATTTTGGTTGTGGTCTTAGGAATTGGGAATTTTTTTATGATTTCAATCTTTTTTGGGTTCGGTTTTATCCCGTCCGTAATAACTTCATGCCCTTAAAATTATATCTCTTTGTGAAGAAATTCACATTTGTCTAATTGGGTCTTGAAATTATATTGACGAAGTTTGTCGAATACTTTTCGTAGTTTTTCGATATGTTCTTGTAGCGAAGAAGAAAATATTATAATGTCGTCCATATAGAGTAATACATTGTGTCCGATATATTCTCTAAGCATGTTGTCCATTACCCATTGAAACGTAGCAGGTGCGGTTTTAAAGCCAAAGGTTATACGTCGTAAAGTATTGGCAACGTCCTAATTTGTCTAAAATGTCCGAGATGTTAGGTAAGGAGTATCTATCGTCAATGATTTTTTCGTTTAACTTACGATAGTCGATGACTAAGCGCCATTTATTTTTGTCTGAGGCGTCTGCTTTTGTGCTTACAATCCATATGGGTAGAGACCATGGTGAATTGGAAGGTCTGAAGATATTCTTTTCTAACATTTCTTTAATTTGTATGGTTACTTTTTCCTTGTGAATGAAAGGGTAACGATAGGACTTTGTATAGATAGGCTTGGCGTCCTTAGTTTCTACGCGATGTTTGATTTCGGAGGTGAATGAACAAAGGTTGAGTAATTTATTTCTTTCCTCGTTGTTTAAATGATTAGTTCGTAGGTTTTCAAGTGCAAATTAATAGTCTATTGAGTCATCAATTTGTTCATGAATGTTCAACTCTTGATAATTATTAAGCTGTTCACAACGTACTGGATGTGATAAAATGAGAGTCTGATCAATGTTTTGAAGTTTTCTTAATGTATTATTACCGATAATTCCGTAAGTATGTATGCAATTTAAAGATTAAAAATTCGAAGGGTTCCTGATTATTGAGTTGAGAAATGTATTCTATCATTGCTTTTTGGTTGAGGTGGTGGTTTTTTAAAGCTGTTTTTACAGTAACATTAGTAGGTTCTAAATGAAGTCCGTTAGTATTTTTTGGATCTAAAAAGTTTCGTCTGCTCCTGTATTTATTGAGAATTTCCGGTTCTCCATTTTGATGTAGGGTAAGGTTTCGTTGGTCTTATTATAATTCAATTCTATGAATCCGGTGGTTTCGAAGGAGTTTCGTGAAAATCCTGAATAGTTCCAGTTTTTTCCGGTTCTGCTTCGTTTTGATTTTCGTAGCCGTATGAATAATAATCTTGATTTTCATCGTAGGGATAATTGTTATAAGAATATTCGTTTTGATCGTAGCATTATGGACCGTTATATTCCATGTTATTATGTTATACTTGTTTCGTATTACCAGAACTTGTGTCCATAGGAGTTGGATTTGTCCTATTAAAGTTTGGTCGAAATGATGGTTGTTGGGTACCATTGAATAGAGGTCTGCTTTGTTGAACAGGTCTATAAGTTTGTTGAAAGTTATTATTTGGTTAATTTGGATTTCTATTGGGGTGTGTTTGTCTAAAAGAATTGGGATTATTCTGTTGATGTTGTGGTCTCTGCATTGGAAGACAAAGAGCATATATTGGACGATAGTTGAATTAAGGTGGTGGTCTATTTTGATTTTGTTGAGGTAAAAAGTTTGGTTTAGTGTTATAAGTTTTAGCATCGCTTTTATTATTTCTAATGACATTATTATATCTAGCGTTAACTTCTTGTTTACATAGTTCGTAAGCGTTTTTCGTACTTATTGGATCTCGCATGCGTATTACTGAGAGTATAATTTCATTTCGTTCTTGAATTCTAGCTTGCCTAATATTTAATGTTTCTGACATGTCCATAGAACTTAATAATAAATTAGATATTTCGGATACTTCTTCGAAATGTTGGTTTAGTGATTTATTTCCTTGTTTAACTTGAGATAATTGATGGTATTAGGTTTATTTATTTCGTTGGTCTTCGAAATGTATTTTTAAATATCCTTTGATTGGAGCCCAATCTTGAGGATTTCCTAAATTAATTAATGTTTTCCTAGCGTTTCCTACAGTTTTACTTTTAAGTACCTTTTGTACCATTAACCGTTGATTGTTTTCGGTTAAACTACCTAGTAAGTCATTTCTGTCCTTCAAGAATTCATTTAAAGTACCGGTTGATGATGAATTGTTACTGTTAGGATTGGTTTCTATCAATTTTAAGTTTTTGCAACTTCTTCCGTAGAGTTACAGGGTACTTATATGTTTTTTGTGATAACTGGATGCAAAGCTCTTTGTCTATAGAATCTAGCTTGTAACGATGTTCACTCGTTACTATCACTTTTTGTTAATTTGAAAGGAAGTTTAGGCTGAGGATTTGGATAGCAATTATTCAAAAGAATATCACTTACAGTTGAAGAATTATTCACTTCCATATTGTTTTATCAATTTGGATTCCAAAAAACAACCAGTTTTCAATTAAAATGAATACCACTTGTTTCGATATGCGTTCGAATTGTTGTGTCTTGAACCAATGCTGCTTTTACTTCTTGGATATAACTTATTTATTTGTTTCGTAGATTCGATCCATTAAGTGTTGAATCGTACACAATCGTAAAAATTCGTCGATTTTTGTACTCCAGTTTACGATGGACATGATAGTAAAGAGTTTTCTTTACAATCCTACTTGCAGCGCCAGTAATAATTCCAGTCGTGTTTCAAGTATAAAAAAAAACAATCTTTATTTTTCATCCTAATTCACAGTTTTAATACAAAGTTGCAAAAACAAGTTTTATTACTATAATTAAGTAACTTAAAAATAAGTCTATCATTATACCTGATAAGGTGGAACGTAATTTGCGAACATATGTATCAAAACTAATTAGTTAACGAACTCAAATAAAAGATCAGTGTTTATACTATTTCATAGAGATGTATTTGGCCTTGATAGTGTGTAAATATTTATTTAGCTAAACAAAAATGACATTTAGTACTTATTTTTATTGACAAATATTTCCTTAGCTAGATTTGAAGATATTGACCTTAATAGGGAATATGCGTCTGATTCAAAAATGGGTCAAATATTTTTTTTTCTACATTATTGTTTTAGAATTATGTCTACGTAAATATTTTTTAATATTATTTATTTTTCGTTAAGAAAATAATTAGTAAAAAGTGCAAAAAAATTGTGGTAAATTCAAAATACTTGCAACGCAACGCTATTGGTCAGATAGAATGTGACGTTAAAGTCTATATGACAGTATCAACAAGCGCGTAGTTGTTTGATGGTTAAAATTGAATGAAGATTTTATTGTGATTTTTAACATATTTAGAATATATATTATATTTTTATCGTGAGAAAGAACAAGGACTATTTGGAAAATGACTTATACTGGTTATGTGAAGGCGTGTCAGATAATTTACCCAAAATTGATCTGTTTATGATGACAACATATTTTGCGCCAAATCCGGATTTTACTTCTGCTGAAATCAAAGGAGTGAAAGCTGCAAGGTATTTATATTTTAGATATTATGTTTATTCGGTATTCCCCACCTTTTTTGGAATAATCTACACATATATAACAATACAACATAACATAACCTAAAACATAAACGAGCGAACATAGTTAAAGAAAACATATCGAAAGATTATTTTTTACAATTAAATCAAGCTATTAGCAATCAAATGACATTGAGAACATTTTAACGGAATCGTTGGCACCGTGATATTATATGGTTTTTGGTTGTATTTACCTTCGTGTTTTTCAAAGATCTGAACGAGAATCATATGGTGACCCAGCTATTGGGTATGTCCAAGTAAAACGGGAGGGTGATATATGTACCGTAAAGGCTCGAATAATAGCTGACTATCTCCCTTAATATTTGAAAAATCAAAAAACTTATCAGGAGTTAAGTGGTAGGTACTAAGTTTTACTGTAATTTTGTATCTTATCATTTTTCTGTTACACTAATATTTACAGAAATATTTACTTTAGAGGGAGGGGAAACCACAAAATTTGACTATCTCCCCTAATATTTGAAAATAATAAAATAATTTGTAGGTATTAAGTTTTACTGTAATTTTGTTTCTTATCATTTTTCTGTTACACTTAATTGTAAATATTTCACATTTGCAGAAATATTTACAATTAAAGATTGAAAGTTAAAATTCTAAATATCTCTGTTCACGTTTGAGAAAAATGATCAAATAATGAATTGTAGCAAACTTGATTTTCTTCAACTTTCATTATACATTTTTCGATTTTTCTAATATTAACAGAGATATTTAATATTTTGTGTTTGTTTGACATGGATACATAAAATATATTTTATTGTAAAAAATTTTGATTGTCGTTTCAATAGTGACTATAAACTATCATCGTTATACCGGTTTTTTTTTTGGGGCTATTATTAATAAATTTCGTTTTTGCAAATACTAATAATAAAATTATGACCGCTAGAGAGTGATTTATGTATTCTAAGGAAATTCGCTAAGTTGACGCAGCTCCTGCGTAACGAATTTTTTTTAATTTAATTGTTTCATTAGTAATATTTTTTTTTTTTTATAAACGATTTTTTTTAAATAAAATTTTTTTTTATTCATGTAATTGTAATAATATATTCAATTGTCTTTTTTTCAAATAAAAGCAAAAACAAATTACTAAATTTAAAGAAATTTTAACTTTTGCTATAATGTATATTTTCAATTTTTAGCAAATTTGTTCCAAAGGAAATATATTCGATATGTTGCCAAACGTCATGTAATTTTTGGCATAAGAGTGCCTTTTTCCTTAATCGGCAACATATATTCGAAATTAACATAAGAGGAACAGAGACAGTCTTATAACATTAAAATACATTATAAGAAAAGTTAAAATTTCGTTAAATTTAGTATTTAGTTTTTTATTTTATTTCAAAAAAAGGCAATTGAATATATTATTACAACTACATGAAAAAATAAAATATAAAAATTATGAAGAAATTTGTTAACAACATACAGAAAATATCGTATAAGAGTGTCTCTTTTTCTCTTATATATATTTCCTATATGTTGCCGTTAAAGGAAACACACTCTTATGGCAAAAATTACAAAACGTTTGGCCACATATTGAAAATATCACATAAGACTGTCTCTTTTCCTCTTATTTTTGTTTCTTATATTTTTCAGTATTTCAGTATTTTTAGATTCGATTTATCAATTTTGTAGTTGTTCTCAATAACGTGCGCCGCTATACACGATTTTTTGGTTCTCCCAAATTTCACATGAGCCAGATGTTCTTTGTTCGAATTCCGATTTGGCGACGACTTTGACCAATATAAATTTTTGAACACTTGTTGGTCAAAGTCGTCGCCAAATCGGAATTCGAACAAAGAACATTTGGCTCATGTGAAATTTGGGAGAACCAAAAAATCGTGTATAGCGGCGCACGTTATTGAGAACAATGTTCTAGGAATAGGGGCAAAATTTTAAATGTAATCCCATCTGTTAGCATTGCGTGAGCGATCTCTCTACTAATCTCTGGTTGCAACCCTAGAAAAGATTAAATGCTCGCTATGATACGAGCTCCAATATGCACCATCAGAATCACTGCATCAGAAGCGTATGAGGCGGACACTGTAAAACATTTGATGGATCTTTATACGAAGCCATCATGGGTGCATCAAAACTAATGTATACAGATGTCATGAAAAGAGGAAGTGCTAAAGAGTGAAGTAATTAAGATGGTGGAAAAAACTAAGAAATCAAAGATAAAAAAACGTGGAATTACAGTATTGAAATAAAGTGCTCTTCATTGGAGAAATCATCGAGTCGGTACATTGGAGAGAACAACACAATATCTGCAAAATGCATGGCACAGGTTCAATTACAGATTCATTTTTCAAAAAAATCTAAACCATTATCTTTTGTAGCTCATATCGATTTTGAAAAATCGAAAGAAGTTGCTATACTTGTAGTAGGTTATGACAAAGAGCTTTGTGAAAATTTAATAAAAAAATGTACCTTAATTTAGAGTAATGCCATTTTTCCTGTATTCTTTAAGTAGGTGTAACAAATATAAAAGATTGTAAAAAAAAAAAACAAAATTTAAACAAATTTACTTTTTTATTAAAATATTCTGCATATTCATTAAACCACAAGCTACTACCATAACTTCATGTATAATAGGGATTAAGTTGTGGTCAACACATGCATGAGGTAGTAACATATGAAGTTCCCTTAATCTATTAATAACACGTTCAATATGAATCCTTAATGCTGCTATTTTTTTCTACTGCTTTACATCTTCACTTTTTACTGAAGGAGATCGTAAGAGATTACAATTCTTTTTTTGAAACAAATGTGATGTATCTTTAAAGCCTCTCTCGGGCATTATAGCAGTTCTAGGCGGAAAACACTCAAGAAAACCACAATCTTTAACTATGATTACATCCGTTGCCCTTCCACCATAACCAACAGAGATAAAAGTCACCAAACCATCAGGTGTACAAGAAATTAAATACTTCAATGTATTACATTTTTCATGTTGCGTCCAAATAAATGACTGGTATACTGCATTTGAAGGTTTTTCAATCTGTATTTCGAGGCAATCAATTATTGAAACAACATTAGAATACCTGGCCCTATATGAAATAGGCAATTTTTTATAAATTTCTGCAGTAGTTGGCAATACTATTAACTCTTTCATTTTTTTATCCAATAACAGTATACTTTTTGAAAAAATTCTACTGATTGTACTCTGTGTATACCCAAGCTGTAAGGCTAATATGCTGAAAGACTCATGTAGTTTGATTTTCTTCAAGGTAATTAAAATATCTATAGCAGAAAGTGGAACGATTTCACTTAGTAGGTTTATTAAATAGTATGATCTTTTTGGTAAACCTAACATCATTTTGGGTTCCTTCTGAATAGCTTTTAACATGCAACAACGCATTTGATTTTTAAATTGTGTCTCATCGTCTGAATAATTCTCTGTAATCCAGCAAGAGTCAGGAGAACTAACTTCTGGTTCAAAAGATGATGATACCATTGAAGATTGAGCAGAAGAGGCTGGTGAAATATCACCGAGATTATCTTGGAATAATCTTTTCATGTCAGAAATCCGAGCTGTTTTCAAAGGCGATGTTGATATTGTTTTAGTTGAAATACAAAGTGGAGATACCGCTGTGTTTTTTGTCTTTGCTCACAAATTAACATTGACATGTTTACTTCTATCATGCATTTTACTATTAACTTGAATAGCCTTGTCAACTTGCATCATGTTTTTATTATATACATTAGATAAAGAAGTGCTGCTATCAGCTTCCCAAATCTTTTGAATTTCAATATCTTCTGTGTGTATGTGAGATGAAGATGAACTGGCCTTGCTTGTAATAGTTTTCTGAGGATTGAGTGGTTTTTAGAGCACTAATATTTTATTTAGCAGAAGGTATAGAGCATCTTCAATTATTTCTAGATGTCTTCTCTTTTTTAAACCATTTCTTTCTAGTGGTGGCTGAGAATCAGTATTCTTTTGACACTGAAATTTGTGAGGAAGGATACCTTTCTTCAATTGTAATATAGTTTTATGTTTTTCTTGTAGGGTCATGATTTTATACTCCATATAATTATCTGTATCCTCTTCTATCTAAAACCACAAACATTATAAATTAAAACATGAAATAAATTCTGGATAAAAAGTAGCGAATGCCAGAAAATTACATAAATACTTACGTTGAAATGATCTTCACAACAATATAAACAAGTTGATGGAGATATCATGTCTCTTTTCATGATTTTACACCCCTTCCTTCTTATGTCCGCATCTCTCGGGACAAGACAAAATACTGTATCGGGTGAATTCCTTATTGTATTTTTACAATATGGCACCATACAGTACTTATAAGTCGGTTTTTTTTTGTTCCAGGATATAATAACAGTTAATTATCAAATATTGATGAATGACAGAGGACAATACTATAACACATGATCACTAGTTGATTGTTATTGTAGATTATGACGGCATGACAAGCGCGCCAAATGGAGGGTGTTTAAAATGTCAGTAGCTGTCAGTTTATTTTAACTTTTTTTTTTTTATTACTAAATTTTAGTTTTTCGGCGATGGATATTTTTACAGTTATATAACGATATAACCTAAAGTATAAACTATTTTTTTTTTAAATTAGCATATTTCTTGTTGGATATAAACAAATGGTTGTGTATGATAAATAAAAAAATAATTAAGTCGCCGCTTGACTATTCATTTATTTAGGATGCCATGTATGTGTATTTTTCTTTTAAAGTTACTATAAAGTTACTTTAAAGTTACCACCAGATACATATCTAAAATAATAAAATACCTTTAGTTATTTTTTTTAATATCAAAAAAATAAAAGAAACTAAAAAAAATTACCAATTTAAAGCTCATCTGAAACCAGAGCTTTGAGTTTTTAAATCATTCACATTATTTCGTTTCTACAGTCAAGTCGCATTATTTCGTTTCTACAGTCAAGTCGCATTATTTCTTATTACGTCTCGTGTTACCAATACATCAGATCCCATCTGTATTCTCTTTTTGCTTATATCAACGATATCGATATTTAAATTTTTTGGATACTCACGTTTAGTTCTGGTAATTCATCAGATAAATTCATATTCTACATATATATAAAGAAAAGTAGATGCATATGGTTATATTTGGATATGTATCAGCATAATTTCATGGTTTGGTAAATTCTTTCAATTTATATCTTTATTTTTGGTTTAATTTATTTTCTAACTATATAAGTTAGGGTTCAACCACATTATTAATTGTTTTTCTTTTTAATAAATATATTTCAGTATTTGTAAAAATAACATTTCGGATAATATCATCACATTAGCTGAAAAATAATTGCAAGCGTCCAGAATAATTTTCACTAAAATTTTAAATAGATTGATGGTGAACCGGGGCCACCTCGATTCAAATCCACTGTCTCTTTATTCTTACAAAATTTTTACCGTAGTTTATTTTTTGTGAAATACATACTTGTTTCGTGTAAATCGAGTTTCATTCTTTTCTTTTAGTACTATTAAAAATTATTCGGAACATGTATCAACTTTCTACTATTTTGTTTTTTTTCTCAAATTTTCTTATTACTCGGTTTACGATTATTCTGTACGCATTGTAGTTTGAATATTCTCCACTATTATTTATTTCCAAATTATATTTTGTCATCCAAAATTTTAAATTATTTCGTTAAACATTTTCGTATTGCAATCCCTCCGCACACGTGTATTTATTAGGTTAGATTATTGCTTGTATATGTCAGATTTTTTTTTTGCGGCAGGGAGGTGGGAAATGCTTGACGCACAGAGTGTGGGACTCCTGGCTGGCCAGACTTCCCACTAAAATCCACCACCCTTTTTGGGGCTTCGAGAACTTGCTCATTAGCCCCCGCAGGTTAAAAAATAACAATAACAAAACTTAACAAATCAAAAAATATCATAACACTGCTTAGTCAAATGAATTGATTAGGTAGGAAAAAATAACCAAAGACTATATACAAAAAAAAACAACAAAATATATAACAACAACAAAATAACAACGTTGCAGTGAAGGTGTAAAAGGCCTTCTGTGCAAGAAATAAAAATACTTAAAAACTAGATAACGTGACTGTGAATGTGAAGAAATGTGAATGTTGTTGAATTGATTCTAACAGTTTTTCTATCCCAACAATGGTTTCTGGATTTTATACTAAGCCATCCTTTTTATTACTTTCTATGATAGAAAAATTCCCCTCTACTAATTTTTACAGAATTTCTTTCTCTGCTTCGGTGAAATTACTGTTTCGTTTGTGTTTTTCCAGTATTAATTGTTTTCCGTTGTTGTTTTTCTCAATCTAATAACGTCTCAAAACATGTAAACAGTATGAAGTACTCTCCTCTCCTAGACATGGTAGGATCTTGTAGTTGGTGGAGAGGCTAATGTGCATCGATGAAGGGCTATGCTACGCCGTCGGCAACTATGGTACTGGCAGAAATACCCATGCCGGACAGGATAGCCTTGAAAGCACGACCAAGAAACCATGCAAAAACCCAAGCTACAGTGCGAGGCATTGTGCCAAGAGATCAAGCCGGAGGCTAGGGCAGCAGGGTCAAATGCTGTCATAAACAATCCCCTGGAAACATCTGGCGAACTCTACTGTATAAATGCCCTCCCCAACAAGCGGCCGATGGGGTTGAAAAACACTTAAAAAGTTATAATAACTCTGGGGTTCAAATCCCCTCAAAAAGTTAATCAACCGAGGCTGCACAAGCAAACCTCGCCGAGACACAAAAAACTGCAGGTGCATCCAGCCCAACAGAAAATCTGGACGATAAACTTCAGAATCCTTTCCTGAAGGTAGAAATGAAAAATCTCTTGGATACAGCCCAGAGAAAAGCATTTGAAGAGAAAGAAAGAGCTGAGGAGAGACCGATTCCTGCGATAAAGAGGAAAATCTGGAATCAAAAAAACCCCATAGCCCTGGTTTTCTCAGAAACACTGATACTTGTGGGGTCTGACTCAGGAAATCAACTCTTGGAAAATCCATAGGAAAAGAGATTGAGATCTTGTTAAGAATTCGAACTTACCACTTTTTTAATATGCGTAACGTATATTGATTACTGGAAGCCGCAAGAGGGCGCTGAATGAAAGCCGTGATCGAGACGGAACAAGATCAAAAATGCATTATTATGTCTTTTAACGCGATCCAGCAAGGTTCAACTTTTTATAAAAAACTGTATCCATTTTTTGTATCATCTAAAATAAATCAAATTTTATTTTGAACATCGTATAAATAGAATTTTTGTATCTGTACTTACCAGTAAAGAAAAACCTGTTTTCACTTTCAAGGAGATACGATCTTACTCACATCGTTGGAAATATATTTTATACTTATTTTTAACCAACGAACAAAAGTGAGGTAGAGATCTTATACCGGTCTTTGAATTTCCGGAATTAAGTTTAATACGGTGAGTACTATAAACTTTCATTTCATTTTATTGCATCTTATTGGGTATATCGAAAGGAGAAGTTTACGAACTATTATACTGTGGCATCGCTGCGAAAACTCCAAGGTTCTTGCATCACCCCACGTGGAAAACCAAGTAATAATAAACTTGCTCGGCCACGAGTAACCTAAAATCACAGCAGCACTCAAATAATTTTGTTTATTCGAAATCATAAAGAAGAAGTTAAATAAGAAATAATTACTGACCTTTTATATAAATTATTTAAATTTGGTTTGAGTGTTTTAGCAATAGACATTTGTTTTTCATTTGTTCCGGCTGCAACAGATTTATTTCAACAAACAAGTCTGAACTGTTGTAAATACCGACATATCCATATATTTACTTCAATATATGGACATACCAAATAGCGACACTAAAGGTTGTAGTCTTTGGTTAAACTATATTTTTCAGGTCTCTTGGGGAATCCGATTTTTTCTGCTTAATTTATTTCATTAAAAAATCGCTTCCACAAACAATATCAAAAGGATTCGCTTACAGGGATCTGTATTTGTCAACATATAGATTTGACTAACGGACTCGGCGCCATCTATGGATGGAAAGAAACTGCAAGGTGACTCCATTAATCCATGCAATTTCCATATATATAATGGACATTACATAAATGGTAATTGCTATTATCTGGCCCCGGTATTTCATTAGTCAAACAATCTGAAGATGGGACTCCAAGCCCGAAACAGATTTCGAAAAAACGAAGAAAGGGGGAACAGGCAAGTGCTATTAATACTTTTGCTGAAACCGCCGCAACAACAAAGATATGCATTGCATTGCGGAGGTATCCTGAGGTCAAATGACTCAGGAACAATTCGAAGAAGTGCAACTCTCGATGCTACAAACCCTCATTAGCCAAGAGCTCGTTGATGGCCCACAATATCGGGTGTGCCACCTGGAGAGGGGGTCCCTGGTTGTGCGGTGCATTGAAACTACAGCCATAAACTGGCTCATGGAAAACGTCCCGAATGTCAGACCATGGGACGGAGCGGAATAATAATAATAATAATCCTTAGACCACTGAATACACTAAAGACAAAAAATAATATCTGATCTTCGAATGCTTCAGATAAACCTCCAGCACAGTCAGGTAGCCCCCGCTGTTTCGCTCTCACCTTTTGTATTTATGTTTGTGCTACCCCACGCAGTGTAATGCGCGTTTGTCCTCACAATACTGGATCAGGTCTTCCATGTCTGTTGATGGTGGTGGAGTAGATGCATCATAGACTAGGTAGACCGAAGCGATGATTACCACTCCAGTTCCGTTCCCCATGTTGTATTTTATTTTTACTGCTGTTAGATCCCTCTGACAAAACTCTAACAGCGGCAAGACATTGACGTCCTTTCATGTATAAATTCAAGTTCTGGGTCTCTCCGAGGTTTTATCGTAGATAATTTGTCCTCCAGTATCTCCTAGTCCAAGAATCTTATGCTTAACAGCCCAAGGTTTCTGGATCAAAGCTATGGAAATTGAAAGAGAGCATGTGGAAAAGCCTGGGATCTAAAACTCAAAATGATCCACTGGCTCTACACAACAATAGTCAGGCCCATTATAACCTATCCTGCTCTAGTGTGGTGGATTCATCGGATTCATGAGCAGTACACCTACAGCTGTCATGGAAGTCATACTGGGGCTGCCTCCGCTTAGCATTAAAATAATAGATAAAGCGAGATGCAGCGCCTAAAAATTGTCTTGCAATAACAACTGGATTAATAAAAATCCGTCTTTGAAATGGGCACAGATATACTTCCCATGACATACTCCTTCCCAAAACCTTTCACTGTAGGATGTGATAGGGCCATGTGGTTGGAAGGAGAACCACCCTACCTCAGGAAAGTAATCGTCTGGTATACAGACGGATCCAAAACTGAAGAAGGAACAGGGGCGGGAATCTACGGTAAGAGACCTAAAGCAAACATAAGCCTCAACTTGGGGAAAATGTCACGGTCTTCCAAGCAGAAGACTATACCATACTGGCTTGCGTCCGTGAGAACCTACGTAGAGGCTACATAAACCCGAACGTATGTAATCTGTCGGACAGTAAAGCTGCTTTAAAAGCCTTATCTGGAACAAAGGTCCCTCAAGGGTAGTCAAGGATTGTCTGGAGGAACTTCTGAAACTGGCAACACGGAACAATTTTAAATTGATCTGGGTGCCGGGTCACCGTGGTTTCGAAGGAAGATGGGAGAACCGAGTCTCGTCAGACTGAGGTAGAAGTGGGACCACAATGGACCATGAGGTTGAAGTGCAACACTTTTAAGACCCCAAGATGTATCTATCTATCTATGAAGTACTCTTCATATAGTGATTTTAATCAATCAAACGTGGTTGCCATGTCTTGTCTTTGATTACTTAACTTTCATGTTAGAACAGTAGGCTAAAACAGTAACTTTCAAGTACAGTTGGTGCAACGATTGGAACTTAACTACAGGTTAGATTTCTGCGAGGTAACTAAATTTTGTTGTGTCTGTTAACAAGATATACTCGTCCAACTGGCTGTAAGACATTAACTCCTGACGTTATGGATAGCTTATTTTAAGGGCTTGAGTTTACATTCATTATTTGGGTCGTTCAGTTAATAGATTTGGTTAAATTTGTTTTTGTCCAATCGTTTGTGATTGTTTGTAATATTTGCGATTTCGTTTGTAATAACTCGTTTGCCACTGAGTAAATTTAATTTTTAATAAAGGGCATCCGGTTAGCTAACATTTTTAAAAGTTGATTAAACAATGGCTACTGGGCATTCAATCCATCTTAAATCGTTTGTGAATTTGAAATATGATTCAAACTTTTTGCAGCAGTAGGCTTATTTGACGGTCACTCTGCTTGCTTTAATACCGTTATCTTAAATCGCAATTGCCTATTAGCACCATTCCGTGTACGATATTGTACTACTATCCAACGCTATTAGTTGGACACTTCACACACGTCCAAATAACGTTTGTGAAGCGTGCAACTTTGGATTTTTTTATAATTTATACTCTAAAAATTGCTCCTTACTTTTTCCTAAGTACTCTGTTGGTTTTATTATTTCCTCACATATAGAGCACGAGAAAAACTAAAAAAGTATTAACCGAAAACAACCTGTTCTATTATAAATACCTACTCCAAATGTCTGAAATCGCTTTTTGGCCACATGAAGAGGATTTAAAAGATCTCTTGAACACAAAAATATTGGTGCGTGTATGCTCTTCATTGCTCCGTTATCAGATTTAATAAATTCGCATTCGTTATGGGAAAAATAAATGAAAAGTGCGAAGTGATCTTTGCGAAGCTGGCCTGCAGCTTTTGAAATTTTAATAATTTATATACCAATCTATTGCTCCTAAATGTTCCGTACATTTTATTATTTTTTCCAATTAGCACGCGAGAAAACTAAAAATCTATTGAAAATGTTTGAAAACGGTTTTTGGAAAAATGAGGAGTATTTGAGGAATGTTCTGAACACCAAGAAATGGCGCCATGTATGCTCTTAATTGCTACGTTCTTAAATTTTATAAATTTGCATTCGTTACAGGAAAACTAATTAAAAGGTACGAAGTGGTAATGAAGTAGTATGAGTCAACTTCACAATAGGTTAAAGAAGCTTGATATGCCAAAATTAAAAAAATTATTGCTACCGAATTGTTATATTATCTCCTCCGCCATTTTTACTTGATACTGGTATCAAATGTGCAAGTTTCAAGTACAAGTAGTGTGCTCACAAAGCGATTAATTATCTACTTCAATTTTATGTAATTTCTATGTCTATTTTTAGTAACAGTTATTATATAAATGTAAGATAAACTCTGTGTTAGACGCATTTTGATATTTACGAAACATAGAAATTTTGGCGACCTACCTAAATGGAATCCACTCTTGTAAATCCCCATTTACATCTCAAGGACTCCCAAATGTCTTTTTCGCGCTCGAATTAACTTTCAAGACCGAGTGGAGTTAAAAAAAATTTATTCATATTTTAAAACTACAAAATTTACATTACAATAATATTTCAAAAGCTAAGTACAACATAGTAATACCATTGATATAAATATAACACAAGCGTATTAACAAACAAAAAATGGTTAGTATGTTTATAAAAATATTCTTTATATACATTATTATAAACATTCTGCAATGTTTTAGAATATTATTTAACGATAATGGTTATCGGAGGCGGATTAATGTCCACAGCGCCCTAGGCTAGCATCCCATCAGCGTCCGTCTAGTTTCCATCTTACTAATATTATAAACGCGAAAGTTTGTGAGTATGAACGATTGTTTTTTACTCTTTCACGCAAAAACTACTTAGCGGATTTTGAAGAAATTTGTGTGAAGGTAGCGTTTACCCTGAATTAAGGATACTTTTGATAAAGTCACATGTCATTCAGGCGAAGCAGCTGGCAAAGTTTAATATGTTATAAATTTTAACTATGTGATGAGAGTCAAGAAAGCAAGAAGGATAGAACTTGAAAATTCGTTGTCTCTGTGCCTATTCTTCCAGGAAATAGATGTGACTATGTATGTTTAGTTATTGTGAATACAATATACAATTGCTAACCGAGTGTTTTTTATCGTTAATTAAGTACAAACTTAGATTTAATATTTTATTATAAAAACAATAAGACTATGAATAAAATTATTTATTGTTTTAAGTTGTTAGGTTGTTACTAAATAATTAATTATCCAATCATATGTTAAAAATTTCTCGTCTACATTTTTGTCTTGCGAAATTGTCAATAACATCATCATAGCTTAAAGATAGCACTAAGTTTCATTCAATGTCAAGTATCGGTAGTGAATTTAATCTTTTATCGGTCATGTTTGAGTGGAGATAATATTTCCCACTCGTTAACGTTTGGGTAAATTCTTTAAGGTCTTTATTTCTTAGAACCTGTAAAATCACGTTGGTTGTTCATGGCAGTTCTGCATCTCGAACCAGTTCAAGTAGCCGAGCGGTCTAAGGCGTTATGTCTGTGCAGTATACAGTACTTGGAAACTTGGAGGTTATGAGGTCGAATCCCGACAGCGGCAGTTTGTCAATTATAAAAAATAAAAAAAAGGGGCGGTTAATTGGCTATACTGTTTGCGTATGGACAAGAACCTAGTAACCGGCTATGCTTGAGAAGGTTTTCTGCAGTTTCCTTCACGAACTTCAGATGAATATCTGCATAGTTCCTATCATAGTCGGCTGCAGCCGCATTTCCTACCGATTCCTAGTCTACTAACAAATTCCTTCCACTCCACACGAGCTATCGTTGTTAAATAAGAACGAAGATGGATACATTCTTCCTTTAGGTATTGCTTTTTTCTTCGTTTAAAAACTTCCACGTGTGCCTTTTAGTAACCTCGCGCCCCTGGGCAGATGCCTAGTTTGCCTTATGGATAATCCGTCACTGATGATTATTTTTAATTGTATTTAAAATATAGATAAAGGGTAATATAATCCACTAATACAAATGATAATGATACAACTTATAACTCTTCCCGCATGAAAATATTGTTGTTATTTGCTTTTGTGTTGCTGCCAGGCATAAACCTAAAAATAATAAATATATATTCAGTTATTAGGTATCTTAAGCTAGCGGACTAAAAATGTGGGCTACAAATGGGACTTAGTTGGGCATTTGTAGCCTATTTATAGCCAATTTGTTATGCTATTAAAAAATTTGTAGCCTTAGCAAAAATTAAAAAAATTAGGTATCCGCTAGCGTAACATGAAGCTAGCGGATACCACAATAATCAATATTTGGAAGGTTCGAATTACAATTGTAAGTGCATAAAAATTTGTAGCAAGCCTAGATCTATGGGATAGAAACAATTAAAATATATTTCAAATTCAAATAAACGGCGTTACGCAGGAGCTGCGTCAACTTTGCGAATTTCCTTAGAATACATAAATCACTCTCTAGCGGTCAGAATTTTAGTGTGATCAAAATGAAATATCATATCAGACATGATTTTAGTATCTGAAAAATTTAAATTTATTAACAGCCAAAATGCAACCATATATAACGATTAATAATAGTGTGCTATTGTAGTATAAAGTTACTACAGAAACGACAATCAAAATTGACATTTCAAAAATGAAACAAAACTTTAATAAAGTAATTGTATAGTTATTTTTTAGAAGTCAAGTATTGTTTCTATGGAAATTAGAAAATCAACAAAAATTTTAACCGACTCCAAAAAAAGAAGGAGGAAATTCTATGTTCAACTATATGTATTTTTTATAAATATATGTTCACCGATTTCTCCGTCAGTTGTGGATCGATTTTCAAAATTATTGTTTTGTATGAAAAAAAATACTTTCGAGGTGGTCCCATTGTTATCAAGTCATAATCTGATGAGGAGATCCCTTCAAAACAATCAGTAGGTAGCACGTCATACAAATTATAATATTTTATTACAAGTAATGTAACAACTAACTGAGTTAATTGTTTGAATACCCAGTACATACTGAGTTGTATATTAATGATTGAATTGTTAACAATTCTGCATATTCTAATTATTAACAATTCGTTTTCCGAGGGACATTTAATCACAAATTATGAGAAAACTACTGAGTTTATAAAAAAAAATTTCAAGCAAAATTGTTACTTTAAATAAAATTATTATTTTTTTTTAATTTCAGCTCATCATTTCTTTTCGTTCTTGAGTTATCGTGTCCACAGACTGGCAGACGGACATGTGGAAATGGCCGAATGTTATGCACACATATACCAAACATTCATCCCTACGATCAACATTTTTAAGCGTTTCATAGTCGGGATTAAACTTAATATACCTTATACATTTACAAATATTGGGTATAGAAATTATACGTAATAAGTTGGGACAAGAATTGTCTTTTGGATTAAATCTGTATATTGTAATTTTTAGCTTTTTAGTGTTATGAGTTTTTGTGTTTTTTGAAGTCGGTTGAATTTTTTTTTTATAGTTTTTTTAGAAGTTTTTATAAAACATATTTCATGTATTCGTGTCAAATAAACGCAAAATATAAAATACCTCTCTTAATATTAGAATAATAAAAAAATGTATAAGGAGTAAAGTTGTAGAAAGTTAAGTTTGCTACAGTTCATTACCTGATCATTTTTCTCAAACTCTAATGTGACCAGAGATACTTAGAATTTTAACTTTAAGTCTTTAGCTGTAAATATTTCTGTTAATATTAGGGTAACATAGAAATGGTAAGAAACAAAATTACAATAAATCTTAGTACCTACAACTTAATTTCTGATAAATTTTTCGATTTTTCAAATATTAAGGGAGATATACCAAATTTTTTGTTTCCCCTCCCTCTAAACCCTCTTTCCCTTTGTTCGTTTTTACCCATTAACGAACTTGACCTTGAGAATACCAAAAGCGCCTCAAATACCAAGTTTCATTCCAATCGAAATACAACTGAGCGCTGGAGAGTCCACAGACATTTAAAAATGTACATATATATATATATATATATATATATATATATATATATATATATATGTATATGCATATGTATATGTATATGTATATGTATATGCATATGTATATGTATATGTATATGTATATGTATATGTATATGTATATGTATATGTATATGTATATGTATATGTATATGTATATGTATATGTATATATATATGTATATGTATATGTATATGTATATGTATATGTATATGTATATGTATATGTATATGTATATGTATATGTATATGTATATGTATATGTATATGTATATGTATATGTATATGTATATGTATATGTATATGTATATGTATATGTATATGTATATGTATATGTATATGTATATGTATATGTATATGTATATGTATATGTATATGTATATGTATATGTATATGTATATGTATATGTATATGTATATGTATATGTATATGTATATGTATATGTATATGTATATGTATATGTATATGTATATGTATATGTATATGTATATGTATATGTATATGTATATGTATATGTATATGTATATGTATATGTATATGTATATGTATATGTATATGTATATGTATATGTATATGTATATGTATATGTATATGTATATGTATATGTATATGTATATGTATATGTATATGTATATGTATATGTATATGTATATGTATATGTATATGTATATGTATATGTATATGTATATGTATATGTATATGTATATGTATATGTATATGTATATGTATATGTATATGTATATGTATATGTATATGTATATGTATATGTATATGTATATGTATATGTATATGTATATGTATATGTATATGTATATGTATATGTATATGTATATGTATTTTTTTTTTTTTTTTTTTATATCAAGAGGGGGAAATGCATGAAATTGCACTGACCGAGAAGTCTCCTTTTCAGGGGACTTTCTGCACGGTGCGGGGCTCGGACCAGAAGAAGTCTGGAACATACCCGCTAAAACCCTAAACTCTTGAGGATACTCCATTGTACCCCGCGCGGAACCGCCGTCAGGCACTACTTCGCCCGGGGAGGACTGGCTTACTACTGCGTATTCAATTATTGTCGCTGTGGACGTCTCCTTGGTCGATCTCTCTGGAGAATCTTCATCATCTTGGCCGCTGCGTCGGCCACTGCCTTCCAATTTTCCTCACAGCGGACCATCAGGTCAACGAGGTTTTCTGGTGTACCATGGCAATGGAGTCTTGCATCTAGTACCGCTCTCTCTGCAGCGAAACGGGGGCACGAGAAGAAAATGTGCTCCGCCGTTTCCTCTTCATGTGGGCAACTTGGACATGGTGGTTCGAAGTCCAAACCGAACCTGTTGAGGTAGGCTCGGAAGTTGCCATGTCCCGTCAGCAACTGCGTGACAAAGAAGTCCACTTCTCCATGCTTCCTGTTGAACCATTTCGCGATGTCTGGAATCAGACGATTCGTCCATCTTCCATTTGTCGATGATTCCCAGCGTCTTTGCCACATCTCAAGTGTGCGGTCTCTTTCTTCTGATGCGAGTGTCCTGATGTTGTCAGTGTCACTCTGCCTTCGTTGATAGATTCTCCGTCGCTCGTCTGCCAAGATTTCGATTGGCGGAAGACTAGCCACTACACACACAGCATCATACGATACCGTGCGGTAAGCGCATGCGACGCGCAGTGCACTTCTCCTGTAGACTCTAATCATTGGGCGAGCGTAAGAAGCGGTATCCATGGCCGACGACCAGTTTGGTGCGGCGTACAAAAGGATCGAGCTGGTGACCGTTGAGAGGAGCTGTCTACGGCTCTGTCGTGGTCCTCCTGTGTTTGGCATCAACCAGGTCAGTGCGTTTACCACCTTGGATGCTTTCTGGCTAACTATTCGAAGATGTTCGTCGAACCAAAGCTTCGTGTCGATCTGGACGCCCAGGTATCTCAGTGACTTTTGAGATTCAATCTCGCAATCTCCGATGGAAAGGGTGATGGACTCCCTTATTCTTCGGCCGGTTACCAAGACGACTTCTTTCTTGTGGTCGGCCAGTTGCAGCCCAACGGATGTCAGCCACTGGCGTATGCAGGACACTGCTCTGTTTGCCTTGAATGTGACCTCTTCCAGATACTTGCCGACAATTACCACTGCCACGTCGTCGGCAAAGCCTACTGATATACAGTCTTCAGGCATCGTCAGCTTCAGCACGGCATCGTACATGATATTCCACAGGAGGGGCCCAAGAACCGAACCCTGCGGAACACCGCCGGTAACGTTGTACGACCGTGTACCCGATTCCGTGTCATATAAAAGGACACGGTTCGAGAAATAGCTGCTGATGATCTTCAGCAGGTATTGTGGAACCTGCATCAATCGAAGAGCGTTCAGGATGCAACTCCACCTTGCAGAGTTGAACGCATTTTTGACGTCGAGAGTCACGATTGCGCAGTATTTCTTTGCACCTGTTGTCCAACTCCTTCCGGAGATCGCCTCCCTGGCGATACCAACGACTTTTTCCACGGCATCGACTGTGGATCTAGCTTTGCGGAAACCGTATTGGTTTTCTGAGAGCCCCTGGTCACTCTCACTGTTGACCGCTACGCGATTGGCTATGATCCTTTCCAATTCTTTGCCGGCCGTATCAAGGAGGCAAATTGGGCGATAGGATGAGGGCTCATCCGGTGGTTTGTCGCCCTTTGGCAATAGGACCAGGTGCTGTCGCTTCCAGCAGGCAGGAAAGTTACCTTCTACGATGCAAGCATTGTAGACAGAGAGAAAGATGTCTGGTCTTTTTCTGATAGCGGCTTTAAGAGCTATGTTGGGAATAGCATCTGGGCCGGGAGCTTTTGTGTCTCCGATCTTCTGGATAGCCTTCTGCAGTTCTTCGTTTGTCACAAGTGGCACCTCCTGGATGTCGGGATCAGTCGGGATAGCCGTAGCCATATGATCCGCTGATTGTTGGGGGAACAAGGTCCTCACTATCTTCTCCAGGAACTCCGGGTTCGATGGCATCCCGGAGCCTCGTCCTCGCAACTTGGCCATGACCAACTTGTATGGTCGTCCCCAAGTGTCTTGATCGACTTCGCGTCGCAGTGACTTCTCACACTGCAGTTTACTCTCCTTGATAGCCTTGCCTAGGTTTCTGCGAGCCTCAGCATAACGATCCCTCAGCTCAGCGAAGGATGTTCGGCCTCGAGCTCTCTGGGCTCGTCTTCTAGAGCGAAGGCATACTCTTCGAAGATCCGCGATCTCGTCGTTCCACCAATATGCTGGTCTTCTGCTGTTGTTTGCTCGCCTCGTCATCGATGCATCGCATGCTCTGGTCAGGATAGCCATCAAGTGGGCGACCTTGGTATCAGATGGACCTTCTGGCACGTTGACGCTTTCCAACATCTCTTCGAACATCTCCAGATCGAAAGATCGTGGGTTCCACGTATTCCTCCGTGGGTCACCCCGGTTTCTCGGCGCACGAGTGTTTGCCACCTCAAAGATGATGGCCTGATGGTCGCTGTGCGTGTAGTGGTCACTGACCTTCCACGATACGACACGTGGTACCAGGCTCTCACTTACAAATGTCACGTCGATAATTGAATTATTACCGTTCTTCGAGAATGTTGGAGTCGATCCTTTGTTCAAAATGACCAGATCCAGTGTGAAGAAATTGTCCAGGACGCTTGCTCCTCTCTGGTTGGTCACTCTGCTGCCCCAGTCAGTGGCCCAGGCATTGAAGTCACCAGCTATGATTGCTGGTCTTCTTCCTCGCAGTTCTTCTACTATCTCGTCAAGCAGCCGCAGAAATTCAGCGTGGGAGGCACTCGGCCTGGCGTATACACTGCAGATATACGTGTCCGATACCTTAGCCCACACGAATCCTTCTCGCTCTGTTGCTTGGATCTCCTGGACAAAGAGGCCCTTGCGAAACCAGAGATCGGCCTTGCCAGAGCTATCTCGCAGCCATGATCACGTGCCTTGGATGTCTCGGCACTGCTCGCAGAGAATCGCAGCGTCGATGTTCTCCTCGTGGACCGACTGCCAGAAGAGATCTTGGGCTGCCTCACAGTGGTTGAGGTTGAGTTGCAGAAACCTCATCTTTTTTTTCGATTGGACTCTCTGACGGCCCGTTGGTAGGCGGGGCAAGAGTAAGTGCCCGTTTTGTGGGTCATCGCCGTTTCTCCTTCACACACGATGCACCTGTACAATTTCTCTGTACAGGCCTTGGCGGTATTGGTCTCACTACCGCATCGAAAGCATTGCTTTGAACGATCTGGGCCTTGACAGGGCCTTGCTCTGCTGTACACCCAACCTACTCTCAGTTTCCCTTTCAGCAGGATGGCTTAATCTTGCAAAACTAATACAGCGGTCTGCGTTCCTCTGTACGCTTTTCGGATGGACTTTACGGCACTCGCGTCCACCGTCTCTGCTTCCTCGATCTGCGACTTGATGGCTTCGCAGATGTCCACAGCCGTCGTCAGCTCGTCTAGGTCCTTCAATTCAATGGCCATCATGTCTATCCGACTGATGACTTCCGCCGTGTCCTGGAGTTTCCTCTCGACTGTTGAGCGTAATTCGATCATTTTGTCGTGTGCCTTCTTATCTAGAACCAGCACCAGGTTTTTCTTCGTATCCTTGTAAACCTTGGTCACGCTATTTTCAAGTTCCTTCAGTTCTGAATCGTTCTTCAGCGACTTAAGGATGTCTGCGTAGGAATTTTCCTCCTTGGCCTTTACGACTAGGGTGTCAAGTCGTATTGGTCTCGCTGCTTTGCGTTGACGAGTATTCGGCTTTTTCTTTTCCTTCGTTTTCTTGGGCACAACTTTGGTGGTCTGAGGTGTGCCTTCCCCTTGACGCTTCAGTTGTTTGTCCTTTTGTTTCCTCGCCTTCTTGAGTTGCCTCGAAGTCAGGCGGAAATCCTCATCTGCTGCAGGGGACTCTACGCGTTGCCTCTTGTTCTCCCGAGACTCTCCTGGACGCTTGTGCTGAGTCTCTGCTTCCGGGTGGGACTCACCTGATTTTGGAGACCACTGGCTTTGCGCGTCTCGTGTTCGGACTGTCGGCACTCGGTTTAGGCTTTCCGGCTTCTCAATTCGAGAAATAACCAGTTCCGCCGTGGTGAGGGTATTCTCCAGAGTTCTCATTTTCCGGATGATTTCCTTGCTCACATTCGTCTTCGAGTATGTGAGGGCTACGAGGTCATCTAGAACAGTCCTCAATCGATAAAGTGCAGCTATACTTTTCTGCATCTCCTTGTTTGATGCCTCGGGTGCCACATCGATGCTATTGCTCCATTGCCATGGTGACCCTGGTGGGTCAGGAATGATAAGCCTCCTCGGGGTGGCAATCGTTGTCTCACCGGCTATCTCCTTCTGGGAGGACTGCTGTCCTTCAATATTTTGTTGGTTGATTGAATGATCCATCTTGTTGTTTGCCAGCGCTTCGTGCGTAAGGGAGCGGGCCGAAATAATTGAGAGCGGGTATACCCTCGGCCTGGCAACGGCCTACCCCAGTTCCCTGAGGCCCAACCTTCGCTTAACCAGTCCCGGGAAACACGGACGGACTGGCGCTCGCTCGAGGCATCACGGATTCCGATCTCCGTGGTCAATGCGCACTTCCTGATCAAGGCCCGAAGGGGCTGGCCCCTGGTCCCACGTCGCAGCATCATATCGGCAGTGCAAGCACACATCAGCCTCGGGCACCATCCCCGAGGCACTCCCAATGATCCCACGGCGTAACCGATCCGGGTTTTATTTCGGACTTTAACCATGTCCTAGCCTTTGGGAAATCCAATCCCTACCTGCAAGGCAGCAGTGGTTTTTTATGAGGTGTCCTTCCTCAGCCTGTTTGGACCGCGGAAGATATTTTATTTCTCTCCTACCCTCTATATCTAGAGAGCATTCCCCTATCCGCCACCTGGGGACGCGTCACGTGTGGGTTACGGGCTCCCTTACCGTGAATATGTATATGTATATGTATATGTATATGTATATGTATATGTATATGTATATGTATATGTATATGTATATGTGTATGTGTATGTGTATGTATATGTATATGTATATGTATATGTATATGTATATGTATATGTATATGTATATGTATATGTATATGTATATGTATATGTATATGTATATGTATATGTATATGTATATGTATATGTATATGTATATGTATATGTATATGTATATATATATGTATATGTATATGTATATGTATATGTATATGTATATGTATATGTATATGTATATGTATATGTATATGTATATGTATATGTATATGTATATGTATATATATATGTATATGTATATGTATATGTATATGTATATATATATATATATATATATATATATATATATATATATATATATATATATATATAAATATATATACATATACATATATATATATATATATATATATATATATATATATATATATATATATATATAAATTTTGGCGATAGTGATTTTTAACATCTAATAGGTAGGATCGATGGACATATGAAGAAACTTTTACAAAATTCCAACATTGCTGCAAAAACAATAGTTGCATTATCTTTGAGGAAATTCGCTTAAATTAAATTTATTAATAGCCAAAGTAGAACGGTATAACGATTATAGTTTACAGTTACTATGGAAACGACAATCAAAATTTTTTACAATAAAATATAAGTTACAAATCCTGGAATGTGTATTAGTTTATATAAAATAACTATCTCTCTATTTCAAGGACATTGTAAAACAAACATGTAATGACGTACTTTGTACACATTACTTTCTAAAAACGTCCTTAACATTAAACTACATTCTAATCAGTATGACTCTTTCTAAAATACCAAAAACTAGTATATAAGTCATTGTTAAATTGATAAGGATTGTCTTTTTCATTACACAAGTTTGGCTTCTTGCACGCTTGATTGTAGTGAACTAGCGATAACTTATAAATTGTGTAATTGTTATTGTATTTAAAATAAAATAAATTATAATATTGTATTTTTGTTAAATTAAATAAAGTATTTTTTTTTTATACATTTCGAGATCGAAAATATAATTGGCGCAGCCGGTAGGATAGTGTCGTTATTACAGCACTATCAGCGTCCATCGTAAAGTCACATTAAAAAGTACAAAAATTGACTTAGTGAAATTTACGAATGCATTTCTATGCTTAATGGATCGAATCTACTGAACAAATAAATATTATTATATTTTTCAATCGAAAAATTGTGTCTTGGAAAGTAAGCAGCATTGTGGTTAATTGTTAAACACTTCAAGTGGATATTGAAGCAAGTGGAATTAATTCTGGTTCATCAATTAACACTAAATTGTTAAAACATAATGTGGATGTTGTTCTTAATCCAACTGTGAGTAACATTACTTTTGATTATTGCTTATAATATCCTTAATGCCCAAATTCCCCAAAACACGCAAATCCAAATTTTCCCCTGTTGAAATACAAAAATCGATTTCCTCAGACGATTCGGACTCTTCAAACACAGACTCAGACGCTGACTCTGTGGATTTAACAAATAATAATTCAAATACTTTTATACCAGTATTAACCGAAATAGCAAAGCAAGTTGAATCAATTAAATTGAACGATAACTTCAGCCTTAATATTAGTAACGAAATTACAGCAATGGCTTCCACATTAACTGTAATGGATTTGTTGAAAAACATTTCAACTTTTGATGGTTCCTCTGGAACTTTAAACCGATTTTTGCGTAATGCAAATAGAATAGTTAACGCAGCAACCGATGTTTCAAATAGAGAAATAATCACAGACCTAGTGCGAAATAAGATAATCGGCAAAGCGAATGATGTATTAGTTTCCATAGGAGACCCAGCAGACTGGACAACTATCGAAACACACTTAAGAACTCAGTTCTCCGATAGACGCACTGTAGAAACAATACTTCATCGGCTTAATACTATTTCACAAGGTAATAAGCCCTTAGAACATTATTTCGCAGAAGTATCTGATCTACAAACGGCATTGTTAAATTCAATCGACCAATCGAAACTCGCCGACTATATACTAGGACAAACAGATATGAACGTAATGATTGTTCTAAAATCGTTCATTGCAGGTTTAGATCCCAAACTAGGATACATAGTTAGGGCTAACAATCCATCCTCAATCAAAAACGCATACGATATATGTTTAAACAAGTTAAGTATGCAGCAATCGAATTTAGACAGATTTAAGATTAACAATAGGCAACCTAGTTATAATTCAGATAATCACAGGAGACTTATTCATAACTCAAAACCCATAATGCAACAACAAAAAGCTAATTACACCCCGCATTACATGCAGAGACCCGTGAATAATTTCAATAACTTTAAACCACCACTAAATCCTCAAAATAACTCATATAATAGTAATTTCAAACCACCACAACAGTCAAATTCCCCAATGTACAACAATCAAAACCTTTTTTATAAAAATCAAGCCTCACATCAAAGACCTCCTGTCTTTGCACAGCAACAATACCAACCTCAACAATCAAATCAACCCATAAACAGTACTTATAGACCACAACAACAACAACCATTTAGACCAACCCCAATGGACTAGTTCAGGTAATACAAGAAAAGTATTACATAATACCGAAACTGACGATAAAATTTGCGATCAAACCTACTACCATCAAGAGGACGAATACTATGACCCTGTCGCAGTATCCTGGCTCTCTTTATCCTCAAAGGAGCGCTGCCCGAACCTGCAATGATTCCGATACTCGACAAAAACAAAAAAAAGTATATTAGTAAACGATATTACTAAATATTTTGTAATTGGAACAACAAGCACGTTTTTGTTTAAAGAAAAGAAAAAAAAAATTAAATTAAACACAAGTTTTTACGAAACAAAAAAAAAACCTGATTTTATTGCTTTAATAAAAAAATGATTATCCAATTTCTTTTTCAACAATTATTTTAATTCTTTTTCACACAATGTTAAACTTTGAATTACTTGACCAAATTACTTGTACAAATTCCAACTTATACTTTGATCTGGTTTGAACAACAATTATTTACTTTGAACTAATTAGACAATACTTGATTTCAACTTTTATACTAATCGCACAATGATCGATTTAAAACTCATCAGACACGATTAAAAACTGACTTGAATCGACACTGGTCACGGTTTATATACCCGCCATGGGTCGTTCTAGAATATGATTGTTTTTTTGAATAAATATTTTGTTTTTGACAATATATTTTTGCATGGAGGCTTCTAGAATATTTTAGTATATCAACACCCATGGACGTAGTCGGAGTGTTCAGACTATTTATAAAATTAATTAAAAATTATACCTCTCCTTGGGTTTGACCCATTGTCACACCCCGCTTGGTCGATATTCAACTAGAGACTTAATGCACACGGCCAGTGTCAACTCAAAATATATATACACATTTTATGATACATTCAAAACTGTAAGCTAGCTTACTTCTGTTTATTTGTTTTACAAAAATTATCTTGTTTTTACAAAATTATTTATTTGTGATCTGTTATTTTGAAAAACATTCAATTTGTATGACTTTTGATTAAAATGAAATGTAATAATTTTATTTAAATTTTTGATTTTTTTTTTAAAATAGAAAAACCTTTAAATCAAAAGCAACAATTAATCCTATTATCATTTTTCGTCTTAAAAAAAACTTAGTTTAAGAAAAAAAATAAATCGAGCTACATTATTTTCTTTTTGTACTTTTTATACTAAAAAAAACTCCTTATTGTTATCTAAAATATTTTCCGTAATATTTTACTTAATATTTTTCTATTTCATAATCAAAATGTGTGTTGGATCAAAAAATTATACTCAATAATTTTCATTACAACAAAATCTTTCCTCTAGATTCCAACACACATTTTCTAATTTGCTTATTATATTTGGTCGACCAATTTCTAACTTAAGAAATATTTGAACTGTACTAGTACAGTTAGCTAGCTAAATTTAAAAGTGTACGTACACATTAGTTCTTCACTCTTCATCAACGGCGCCTGCTCTGGCCTTAATGCTCTGGCCTCTGGCTCGTCCACACTTGGTACATCCCGTCGTCTTCCATCACCTCCATGCCTTTGACCACCCAATCGATCCGGAAGTAGTTGGCCGAACACCTCGTTCCCCACACTCAATCTTCCCAGATTCCCATTGGCGGCGGTCCTTGCACTGGCCGGCTTCAAGAGACCTCCATGTATCTTCGTGGGAGGCACTGTATCCACAACATATATTCCAGCTGGTAAACTCCTCAGCACTCTGTAAGGCCCTTTCCACTTCGGTGCCAATCCACTATGGACACCCTCCACCTTACTGCTGAGCACTTGGTTGCGCATCCAGACGGACTCTCCAGGTTGATAACTGAGTCCCGTCTCCACTTGGTCATTTTCTTCGGCATTGGCCAATATTGTTTGCCGAGCTCTTTCCTCATTCTCTTGACGTTCTTGGCCTCTCTCGTTGACCCAATCTTGAATTTCTTGAGGCTCTTCAGCTGTTTGTATCTGCCAATCCCCAGGCTTCTTCATCTCTGCCCCCAGTAACAATTGGGCAGGTGAAAAACCAGTTGTTCTGTTTGCTCTATTACGTATTGCAAATAAGGACTTGTGTAATTGTTGGTCCCAATTCTTGTGTTCTCGATCCAACAAATGTAATCGCAACAGCTTCTTCAACTCTTGGTTTTGTCTTTCCGTAGGGTTGGCTCGTGGATGGTATATTGGTGTTGTCCAAATCTCTGTGTTCCAATCTATGTTCACTGCTTTCCATTCTTTTGATCTGAACTGGGGACCATTATCACTTAGTACTGCTCTTGGATATCCATAACGACTAAATACTTCGTCTTTCAGTACTTGGGCTATCTTCGAGGTCGACGTGGCCCCCAATGGAAATGCTTCGATCCATCTAGTGAAAAGATCAGTCACAACCAATATATTCGTTTTTCCACGTGATGTGCGTGGGTATGGACCCATCAAGTCGATGCTGACTACCTGCCATGGTGAAGTAGGTCTTCGACTTCTCATTGCTGAACTTGGTTTCTTATTCAGTGGCTTCACTCTAGCACACGTATCACACCCTTTTACATATCTGCGTATGTCATCTTGCATCCCATACCAGTAGACGCGGTTACGGATTTGACGATACGTTTCTCTCCATCCAGGGTGTGCTGCTTCATCACTGTCGTGATATTTTCTCAGAAAACCAAGTCGGCGTTCTTCGGGAACCACTGGCACTTCTTGTACCATCTGTTGACTATGGTACCAGAGGATCCCATCAGCTACGGTGTAGTTAGCTCGTGTTCTGTCCACTCGTCGACGTAGATTGCTTCTCAGTGGACTATTGTTATCTACGATGTATCTCCTGATGGCAGTCATATCACGATCTTCATCCTGCCATCGTCGAATATCATCAAGTGTGGGTGTTTTCACTTCGATGACGTTGAGGGTTATTGGTGATTTTGCCCTCTTTTCAATCACCCACTCTGGAATGTCCTCCACTTCTTCATCCTCAGCCTTGCCCTGTGGTTGTCTGGACAAGGAGTCGGCGGCTTGATTATCTTTTCCGGGGACGTGAATTATTTCATAATCATAGGCTCCCAATGCTAATGCCCATCTTGCCAATTTGGCTCGACTATCTTTAGTTTTGTTCAGCTATTGAAGCGCTGCATGATCTGTGTATAATTTAAAATGTCTTCCTTCAAGATATCCTCGAAACTTCCTCAATGCCCATATTATCGAGAGACATTCCTTTTCTGTTGTGGCGTATTTTCTTTCCGTGGGTCCAAGTTTCTTGCTGGCGTAATTTATTATTCGTCTTGTCTTGCCATCATCTTCCATTTGGAATAATATTGCACCCAGTCCGACGTCACTAGCATCCGTATTTAAACAAAACGTCTTCTTGAAATCTGGATGTGCTAGTTTCGGTGCATTCACAATCGATGATTTCAGATTTTCGAACGCCTTCTGATGCAATGTAAGCCAGCGCCACTTTATGTTCTTTTTGAGCATTTCGCTCAGAGGTGCAGCTATATCTTCGTAGTTCTTCACGAAGCTCCTGTACTAACCACATAATCCCAAAAATTGTCGTAATTGTCTTCGTGTTCTTGGTACAGGGTGATTATTGATAGCTTCATTCTTCTCTTCCTCTCTGTCAATGCCGTCTTCGCTCAAAATATGTCCCAGGTATTTGACTTTGTTGCTGCCAATGACACATTTGCTTGGTTTACAAGTTAATCCATGTTGTTCTAGTCTTTCAAGTACAAGATCCAGGTGGTGTGAATGTTCCTGGACTGATCGACTGTAGATTAATATGTCATCCAGGTAAACTTGGCAAAAATATTCGATGTATCCAGATAAAACTTCGTTCATTAAACTCTGGAACGTAGCTGGAGCATTCTTCAGTCCAAACGGCATGACGCGAAATTGATAGAGACCTCTTGGAGTGGTAAATGCTGTGTACTCTTTCGATTGTGGCTCCATCTCAATTTGCCAATAACCAGTCTGAAGATCCAATGTAGAAAATATTTTTGCTCCATTGACTTTTCTCAACATCTCTTGCAGATCTGGAATCGGAAACGCATTGCTCTTTGTGATATCGTTCAATTTTCTGTAATCGACGCACAATCGAAAAGTACCATCTTTCTTCTTCGGCAATACGACGGGTGCGGCCCAAGGCGATGTGGATGGTTCTATAATGCCATCGCCTTCCATCTCTTCAATCATCTCTTCTAATACCCGTTGCTTCTCATTGTTGTACGGGTATGGTCGTAATTTAATGGGGGAATTCTTCGTAATCTCGATCTTGTGTGTGATCGTTTTTGTCCTTCCAACTTTGCCGAAAACGCTGGGATGTCGCCGAATGACATCTTTTAACTGCTCTTGGTTCTCAAGGAGTTTCATTTGTAACTCGCCCAATGCGTTGTTAATTGTTGCCACTTCTCTATGGGCTCCATCTGGTTTTCTCCATGCAATGCGGACTCTCTTATCACACCCCAAGTAAATTATACCACTTCGGTAATCAATGCTCACACCATTTTTTGTTAAAAATTCATGACCAAGTATTATGTGATTCCGTAGGCCAGGTACAACCATTACTTCAACATTGAACTTCATTCTTGATATCATCACATCCATGCACATTTTCCCAAGAATCTTGAAAGTATTATTGCATGTGGCTCCACTCCCTGTACTATCTCTGACAGGGTGCCATTTTCCAATACTTCTTGCCAATTCTTCGCTGATAAAATTGTGTGATGCTTGACTATCGATCAGTGCCAATATTGATCTTCCACGCACATCAACTTCCACAATTGGCCCATTCTGGTGTGAGTTCTTGGTCTCCATTGTTGTCAAATGAACCGGTAATTGTTGGTGTTCACGCCGATGTTGTGCGGTTTTGTGGAGGTTAATATTTTCTCCAGAACCAATCTCCTCCATTATTGATCCTGGCTCTTCGTCCAGAGTTCGAACCGTGGTGCGTAACTCGTCCACTGATCTTGGATTCGAAATTTTTACTAGTGGACGTAGGTTGTTGCGTAATAAACTTAATATGATTGGCACCACATCATCTATATTCCTGTCGGCGTGCACTCTTCTGAATAGCTGCACCTTCATGTTGACGAACGCTTCTGTCTTCAATCCTGTGGGTTGGGAAACGGTCATCAATTCCAGTTCGGCTTTGGCTTTCCTTCCTATACTGTTGAAGAAACTCTCCAGCTGCCATTTCCACTCATCGAAGGTGTCGCCCAACCCACGATTCATCAATGCCCAATCTCTGGCTGGTCCTGTTAATTTTTTTGTGACCATCTCAATCCAACAATCTACGGGCAGATGCGTTTGTCGTAGTAATGCCGTTGCTCTGTTCAAAAAAACTACTGGATCTTCGGCCGGTCTACCACTGAACTCCGGCATGATGGACAGAAGCGTCGTTGTGTCTAATGCGGCGGATCGAATGACTGTAGTCACCTCTTCAGGGGCTATACGCATGTCACGCAGTTGTTGTGTCTGACGCTCTTCGATCCGTATAATGTCATCCACGACTTTGTTGTATTGATCGTGCATCTTCTCCTCCAAGCCTTTGATTTGCGTGCGATTCTCAATGACATCGGTTTTAATGTTAGCGATGTCGGTTTTCACGGTCTCGACATCCGTGGTAATTTGGTCGATCCGCTGTATACACGCGTCTCTCAGATTTATCATTTGTTCCCCCAATTCATGTTGAACAACTGACATCTCTTGTAGTTGATTTCCGATTCTTCCTTCAAGTTCATTGCTCATCCTCTCTTCTGTCTCTTGAAGTTGGTTGCTCATTCTCTCTTCGGACTCTTGAAGTCGACTTCCAAGTCGCTCATCCATCCGTTCTTCAGATCCTTTGAGTTGGTCGGCCATCTTCTCCAATCGATCACCCATTCTCTCATCCAAATTCTTGAAGTTGGACATTATTGTCGCAAACATCGTCTCCATTGTCGCAGCAGCTGGTTCTTCCGGGTTGGAAACCACACTTCTACGCCGTTCTGATGTGGGAATGAGTGGTCCTTGAGTCCTTGACGTCGGTGTTCCTTGTTGCCTAGATTGGTGCTCCTCCCATCTTGCCTGTAAGACCTCTCTAGTGCCAGTGCTGTCCAGCCCTTCGGCCTCCATCATCTCACGCAATCGTGGCATGGGGATGCTGCGGCTTGCCATTGTAATTCTTTTCTTCTTCCGTACGTCTCCTGGTCCTGTCACGGTCGCCACTTGTCGCAGTATCCTGGCTCTCTTTATCCTCAAAGGAGCGCTGCCCGAACCTGCAATGATTCCGATACTCGACAAAAACAAAAAAAAGTATATTAGTAAACGATATTACTAAATATTTTGTAATTGGAACAACACGCACGTTTTTGTTTAAAGAAAAGAAAAAAAAAATTAAATTAAACACAAGTTTTTACGAAACAAAAAAAAAACCTGATTTTATTGCTTTAAAAAAAATGATTATCCAATTTCTTTTTCAACAATTATTTTAATTCTTTTTCACACAATGTTAAACTTTGAATTACTTGACCAAATTACTTGTACAAATTCCAACTTATACTTTGATCTGGTTTGAACAACAATTATTTACTTTGAACTAATTAGACAATACTTGATTTCAACTTTTATACTAATCGCACAATGATCGATTTAAAACTCATCAGACACGATTAAAAACTGACTTGAATCGACACTGGTCACGGTTTATATACCCGCCATGGGTCGTTCTAGAATATGATTGTTTTTTTGAATAAATATTTTGTTTTTGACAATATATTTTTGCATGGAGGCTTCTAGAATATTTTAGTATATCAACACCCATGGACGTAGTCGGAGTGTTCAGACTATTTATAAAATTAATTAAAAATTATACCTCTCCTTGGGTTTGACCCATTGTCACACCCCGCTTGGTCGATATTCAACTAGAGACTTAATGCACACGGCCAGTGTCAACTCAAAATATATATACACATTTTATGATACATTCATAACTGTAAGCTAGCTTACTTCTGTTTATTTGTTTTACAAAAATTATCTTGTTTTTACAAAATTATTTATTTGTGATCTGTTATTTTGAAAAACATTCAATTTGTATGACTTTTGATTAAAATGAAATAATTTTATTTAAATAATAATAATAATTTTATTTAAATTTTTGATTTTTTTTTTTAAATAGAAAAAACTTTAAATCAAAAGCAACAATTAATCCTATTATTATTTTTCGACTTTAAAAAAAACTTAGTTTAAGAAAAAAAATAAATCGAGCTACATTATTTTCTTTTTGTACTTTTTATACTAAAAAAAACTCCTTCTTATTGTTATCTAAAATATTTTACTTAATATTTTTCTATTTCATAATCAAAATGTGTGTTGGATCAAAAAATTATACTCAATAATTTTCATTACAACAACCCTTCGTACGATCAAACACCGGATCCTTATAACGATACGAACGAATATTTAGAAAATAATGAAGATGAAAATTTTACGAATATAGCCTCGACATCCGATCCTCCGGACTGTTAGAGCTAAATTACCACAAAACCAACGGTACTCTCCCGTATATTAAGATCGATAAGTTACGATTCTTAATCGATACTGGAGCTGATAACAATTTTCTCGACCCAAAACATCTCATTTATTTCCCAACAACTATTCCAACTAATACAATCGTAAAAACTGCATTGAAAGAACATAAAATAACGCAGAAAGTCAGAGTCGACTATTTACCAAATTTAAATAATGACAAACCCATATTCTTTCTCATATTTAAATTCCATCATTTCTTTGACGGAATAATCGGTAACGAAACTTTACAAAAACTTAAAGCAAACATCGATTACGATTCAAATACTACAAACCTAAATGGAATCATAAACAAATTACACTTAAAACCCCTCGATAGGCCCCAAATTCACATTATTAGCGGAAACGAACAAAAATTTATCTCCATGAAAACCAACATAAAGAATGGCGACGTGTTAATCCCCCATGTCGAAATTGACGATAAAATAAAAATCTTATCTGGCGTATACGAAGCAAATAACTTCATTGCTAAGGTACTTCTGACTAACGACTAACAAAAAGAACAAAAAATAATAATTTCTCAGCCAATCCGTGCAGAACGCGTTCATAAAATTAGACAAGTAGGACTAAACAAACCTGGTAAACAAAATACCAATGCAGATGCATTATCTCGCATACAGCTCAATAACAACGAAACTTAGTCTATCGATGTTGAAGTATCTACCCAACATTCAGCCGACGAAAACCTCTATAAAGGCATACCTATCGCAGAAAGAGCCTTAAATGAATTCAATAATCAAATAGTATTTGAAAAAACCATCGGTAACAAACACACAAATCTTTCATTTGTTAAAAATACTAGAAAACGACAAGTATTTGAAAACCCCTATTTCAAAAATGAATTTATCACAAACATTGTTAAACAATACTTTTCACCTAATAAAGTAAACGCTGTCTACACAGATAACGAGGCCCTTTCTAAATTAACAAACATTCATAAAGAATACTTCCAAAATTATAAAATAATACGTTGCACTAAAATACTTGAAGACATTGAAAACATAGACGAACAATCACAACTCATAAAAGATTATCACGATATATCTATACACAGAGGCATCGATGAGACTTTACAACACTTTAAGAGACGATATTATTTCGATAATATGAAACAAAAAATAACGACATACATAAATTCATGTGAAGTTTGTGCTCTAGCAAAATATGAAAGACATCCCCTAAAACTTAAACAAAATCAAACCGAACAAGCAACAAGACCCTTCGAAATACTACATATAGATTTATTCTTTGTTGAAAAATCTATCTACTTATCTATCATAGATAAATTTTCTAAATTTCTTGAACTCATACCCTTGCCATCAAAAAATGGTATAGAAGTATTAAAAGGTTTTAGACAATACTTAGCTAGACACGGAATACCATCTAAAATATTTCATGACCCCGGATTAGAATTCGAAAACATTAATTTTAAAGAATTCTTACACATCTACCAAATTGAAAACCATACTACTTGTGCTAGAACATCACAAGAAAACGCACCAATTGAAAGATCTCATTCTTCAATTGTAGAAACGCTAAAAGTACTACGAGTTAAGAAAGAAAACTTATCTCTAGACGAAATGGTCACATTAGCCGTCTTGACTTATAACAATTCAATTCATTCTGCTACTAAATTAACTCCTTTTGAAGTAATCAATGGTATTAGAGAAAACTCATTAATCGAACCTAAGACTAATAACGCCCTTAACGATTACAATTCTCATCATCTAAATGAATCAAAGCTAATTCAAGATTTAATAACACAAAATAACCAAAATTTACTCAAAAGAATCGAAAAGAAAAACGAAACTTTAAATAACCCACTTACACTAGTAGAAGGACAAACAACCTACGTAAAAGTAAACCAAAGAAACTCTAAGTTACTACCAACCTTTGACAAAGTTAAAGTACAAAAGGATAAAAAATTTGCCTTTACAACCAATAAGAATAGGAAGTATCATTAATCCAAAATTAAAACTAGAAAATCTTCTTTGCAGGTTCGCAATGGCGACCAGCCAACAAATAGAATTACATGACTTGACGCATACACAGGGACTACTAGCACTTAACTTAGGAAAAACCCTGGTTACTACTCACTACAATCACCTTATCCATATAGTAGACCTAAATAATTTAGAAACTACAATTTTAGAAATTAAGAATACTTTAACTAAATTAGAAGCCAATACTACATTTTTTATAACCCTGATCTTCAACAGTCTGTTCAAAATCTATTAGATAAAGTTTACTCTCTTAAAACAAATCACCGACATACCCGTGGATTAATAGACGGACTTGGTTTGTGTAATTAAGAAAATTACAGGCAATATGGACAATGACGACGCTCTAAAAATAAACAAACAGATACACAATTTACAAGACAACTCCCTTTTGATCAAAGATTCAATCAACAATCAACATAAACTAAACTCTCAAATGATCCAACGTTTCTCGAACATAACTAAATTCATAAACACAGAACAAACGCGATTACAAATTATATCAAAATCAATAAAAAATTACAGTAATATCGAGCATCAACTACTTGCCACCCAAGTCTACTTTTCTTTACAAACCCAAATCACTACACTTACCGATCATGTAGATAACATTATTCAATCAGTGCAATTGGCACAACTTGGCTTGTTATCACAACACATTTTAAATAAAAATGAATTATCACTTGTTGAAAGCAAACTTCCACAAATCATTCAAAATTATAATGACGAACAAATTTACGAAATCCTAGAATTCAAAGCGTATTTCAACAATACTAACCTAATTTTTGTTGTACAAATCCCACAAATGACCAATGAATCATACACAACCTACAGGCTAAGACCTCTGCCCACAAATCATAATACAATAATTATCCCAAAATCCAATTACCTGCTCCTTAATCAAAAGCAGTATTCTTTCGTAACTAAACCCTGCAAGCAGATATAACAACTCTAAATGTGTAAGCAATTACAATAACAAAATAATTCAATCAACACTTGCGAAGTAAAAATCCTTCAGAACGAACCAGCGCAATGCACGCTACATCACACTGTCGAAACGAGTTTTATAGAAGAAATCGAAAGTAACCACATAATAG